>OZ018312.1:13242693-13341945 GCA_963969455.1 Arge pagana | reverse complement strand
GCGTGCGTATGCAAAATACATCGCAGTCCTTCGACTACATTTGTTTTCGAATTTTCGTACGTGGCTCGTAAATATGAATAAGTGGTATCTTCGCGTAAAACGCTGAAGATCATAAAAATGTACTCCCCTGCGTGAGAAGGGTGTCGCGACGCTGCACCCTCCAAACAACCCACGAAACGAGGGTGAGATTTGCTAAAGCTCGATGTAACCAGTCAAAGATTTGTACTCCGACGACCGCAAATTTGCGACGGAGATTCCTCTATCTAAAATAACTCTGTACAACGTTCGTTGAATTTACATTAATACGGAATACCGACGCGAACGGAATGAAACCCTATCGTATCGGTACGCGTAATTTAAATAATACGCAGTCACCGCTTCTAGCCGTAATAATTACCAAACTACGCGAACGACGGACTTTCGAATCGATCGGCTCGATAGAACGTGAATTGTCTCTCGACGCGTTGGAATATTTCTCAATTTGATCGACCTAACATCGATCAATTTAGCAAAATTAAACCCGTCGAGCTGCTGAACTCGAGGGTCTACAGGATCGTTGCTGCACGATTGGTGAAACGACTCGTGTTCATCGATACAGCAGAGGCCTGAAAAAGCTGACACGACATTTCTTCCTCGAAACGGAGCGCAGGCTTACGAAATTTTCGGAAAATCGAGCAAATTCCGAACTTGGCATGTATTTGATCGTTTTTGGAGTTTCTAAAAGACAACACGCGCATCGACGCACCAACAAACGAGTGGAAGTAGCTTCGACAAGATTCGTTCTCAACCACCAACAAAATCTTTTGCGTAGACTGAAAAACCAGGACTGATATTGTCGATTAAGCATCTTGGAGACTCTTGAACCGAAATGTTTAGGGTCGAACTACTCGATTCAATCGAAACCAAAACGTCGAATACTCGACTCGTGATGCGTCGCCTTACGGAATCGTAGAACTCCGAAAGATAGCGACTTTCTGCAACACGAAGAAGAACTTTGCGTTGGACTCTACGTAGGGTATAAAATTTTGTCAGGAGAGATTACGACATACGATTGGAAAATCCTGTTCTAACAATCAACACACTGTCGTTTTTCTATAACAGCGCAAAACTTGCAGAGTTAAAATTCGCAGCGTTCATTCGGATTTATTTACCGTGAAGGCCAAAATTTTCGTGTACGCGGTAATTTTTGAGGAAGAAGCATAGGATCGCGATATTACCAAGCCACCGCCTGCTCTGTCTAAGCGATAGAGCTTCAGCTACGGTATTAGGACACTTTCGCTAAATGTTCGCTGCCCTAAACTTGCTTGATCCCAGAAACAACGGCTATTTGGGCAGAAGCTTGCCTTCGCGAAGTTGCCAAGACATAACCGCTGTGCGAAGACATTTCGGTGTAACATCTACCTCTGTAGTTTTGTACTTTTGCCAAAAGTGGATGTAAAAATGCAAGCTTCTCCCCAAACTAGTCGTGGAAGTCGTTTGAGGTTTTGTAGCTGAATTGAAAGCAAGATTGTTGGGGAAAACCGCCGAATCGGAGCACTTAAAAATTGATCGTTGATCGCGATTTCGATTGAACGATTATGCAAGCAAATATAAGATAAACACAAGCAAAAAAGCGCGGGCATAAATATTTTCGAAAACGGTAAAAACGATGCGATAAATCGTGACGAAATCGTTTACAATCTGTTCGCGCGATGAGATCAAATATCGACGGAGGAAATACGGTTTTCAAGCATTTTCTCGTATATTCGGGGGAATATTTGTCTGGGGCTCGAATCAACGCGACGACGCCGTGCTTTAAAAAAGCTCGATATTTAATAAATTCTCGTCGAACACTCGACGGAGTTTTTTCTCGTTTGAATAAATTTAATCGACGCGACTCGTATCGGTCAGGTCTTTTCTGTCGCAACGTCGTCCCCCTTTTGATTATCAGATCGTTATCCGCGCCTCGAGTCCACGATCGATCGTCGGTGTCGATGATTCGTGAATAATAAAATAATTAACGAAACAAAAATCGATTCGTATTCATCCCTCTCCGCTTCAAGCTCTGATTTCATTTCATTTTTTCACAGATTAACGTATGAAGCCGTAACGGAGAGCCGGCTGGTGCGCACAACAGGAGAAAACGGTAAGAAGTTCGACAAAACTAACGGCTCACCAAAATTCGTCGTCGCCTTTCCTCCTCCGTTAATTTTTATCACGTGGCTATAATTTTTTTTTCACCTCCTTCAAATGTCGACAATTTCGAGCTGCACGTGCAGAATTCAATGAATTTGTTAAGAATTTTCCTCCTAAACCAGACAGATGACATTAGAAGGCCTAACGAAGAATATAATTCGTTATCGAACACTCAAGGTCAACGCGCGAGGCGTAAGCAAAATGTCTGAAAAAATAATAATAGTTCTATTATTGCAATCTTCAATGAATTCCACAACTTCGCAACGTAAAAAGCTTTAAAAATAAACCAAAGACGTTGAGAAAATCTAGAGAGAAAAGAACCAGAAAAAAATTATTTTCGCACCTTTGACCCAAAATTTATGACATTTTAGAGAGATTGAGAAAAAATTCATGGCTATGCGTTCGCGATTGGCGCGTGATTCGAATTGTTTCCAGCTCAACGAGAGCATTAGGGAAATAATGCACGGTAACGTCGAAAAAATTGCCTGGATCCCTGTGAAAAAAGGTGCGAAATCGAAAATTCATTGTACAGTTCCGTAGAAACGCGCGGTAACGTGGATAACTGATTCGTCTGTCGGGCGAATTTTTCGCGATCTCTCGCACGAGATAAGTTTCGCCTGTACACGACTCACCTCAAAAACGATGAACAGTAACGTCAGCGGAATAAAACGAAAGGCGAGAATTACCTACGCGTAAAAGTTGCATGGACGTTATCGCCGCAGGAGACCGACGTCCGTGTTCTCGTATACGTATTCCCGCGTGTTTGTATCCTGTTTCCTTTTTACAGAATTCCTGGTACGTCAGAGATTGCAATTGATATTCATTAGCCCGCCAATGCTCGTGATTCGTACGGGAGGACCGACGTTGAATCGTACATCGGAACGACAAATAAACAACTGCATTTAAAATATAATAAATTAACGAGTATTTCAATGTCGCGAAGTTGGACGGGAAAAAGCAAGGAATAATTTAGCGGGCAATTTTTTCCCGCGTGATTCAAGCGGCTGGCTCGTTTCCTCTCGCGACACTAACGACTCACGCCTCGCGTCAATAATATTCACTCGGCGCGATCGTTCATCCTAATTTTACCCTCGCAACAAAGACACCCGCGTGTTTATGGAGGCGATAAATATTCAACGCGAGCATGATTACCCTTCGGATGGGTTGATGCGTCGTAGAAGCAAGCGGTTATGATATTTTTGCTTCGGGATGCCGAGGCGCGTGGCGTCGATTCGAAAGGTGCAACAAATTCGGATGCGATTCGAAATTCGCCCACGGTAGTTTCGCGGTAGTAACTACTAACGATTGCAGTTCTCACGCAACGACGTGGACGAGGACGAAGATGGGAGAGACGAGAAGTTGCGTGGTTTTGACGTCGGTTGAGAAAGCTCTGCGCGATCCGAGGGGCGGCCAGTTGTTAACGACAGTTTGAGAAATGTTATTCGTCAAGCTGGAAGAAGGGTTAATCGCGTCATCTTAGACAGATGTCGATGGACCGTAAAGTTGCGACATTAGTCCGCCGATCAAACAGCTAATCACTAATCATTTTCGGCACTCCTCGTCCGCCACAAAACCATTCGACTCGATATCGAGGGTTCATCAGTTTGCAAAGAAGTTACGCGTAACCAGTCAATCTCGATAACCGTCAGCTGCCGAAGAACCTCGATCTTACAGTTGAAAGCGGCGCGCGGGTTTTTCAGTGAAATCTTCGATTTCGTTACCGAGTCATTTTCTAACGATCAACGCGGCGATTCGAAGCAATCCATTAAGTTAAAACTACCTAATTTCCTTCACAATCAAAATAATACCTACATCATCGATCGCACAGCCGATTAATATTCTATTGGGTAATGCAATCACAATTAGCTCAACAGAAATCGTTTGCGTTGATCAGTACAATTGCATCGAACGTTATTTCCACCAGGAGTGAGTAACGCGATAGATAATCTATCGCGAATTTTTTCGACGCTAGATAACACGGCTCGGCGAAATAATTGTTTTGTAACGATGTTTTACCGAAGTGTTGATGTTCGTCACGGCGAACCCGAGACGTAGGCTTGTACGAAAGTAATACACCACGTTACATTTAGTAGATACGGGTAACACTTTAATATTTTTTTTCAATTATTTCATTGAAACAACAATGAAATAACAGGTCTGTGTAATTCTAAATTGATGCAACGTATCTTTGCCAAAAAAACATACTTGCGGTTAAGCAGCGCGCGCATTTTGATTTGGCTATTAGATCAGAGAGAGATAAACGTATCCTACTTGTTTTGGGGATATCAAAGACAGTTAACACAATTAACCCTCGTGCGTTTAACACGAGAGTATTGCTCGAACTTGTGAAATATTAGAAAACTAATACTATCCTTTTAGTATCGATTTGGTACTAAACATTTGTGGGAGAGAAAACAAAAAAAATTGCGACGTGATGTGTTAAATGGGAGTTTATATTTGGGAGGAGCAGGACAAAATCTGTAGGTTCCATGTTGGAGTATTAAATTTAAAAACATTTCCATCGCAGCCCTGTGTAGTCCGTTGTTTTTGAATTACCGCTTTCGCGGCTCTCACAGGGTGCAAGTCTTTCAGAAGTCCGGTACTCCAGCTGCGCGAGTTGATGGTTACACGTTCAGCAGCGTTTCTTTGAGTTCGTAGCTCGAGTTAAAGGTTGCGGTTCTTCATAAAGAGCTCGTAAGACTAGAAAACGCGGATAAAAAAGTGTATTCCCTTGACGACACTTCCTTTTTTCTACGGATCATCTCCGCGGAAAACACAAAGAGATGAAAACAATTAAGTAGAAGAGAGCGAGAGCAAAAGAGGGAGAGAGCGAGAGAGAGAGAGCGCGAGCGAGGGAGGGAGGGAGAGAAGGAGCATGATAATGCGTTGTAGCCTCAACCACGGGAAAATGATACGGTGAAGGAGGGCCGGGTGGAGTAGAACTGGGTGGTTGGTTCGTTGGTTGGCTGGCTGGTTGGTCGGACTCGTTGGGTTGCCGCGTCGGTCGCGGGGCAAAAGAGCGAGACAGAAGGGTTCGACGTTGGGCGAGGGAGGAAACGCGAGGTGCGCGTAGGAAGAGTCGGAGAGCGAGGAAAACCGAGAGAGAGAGAGAGAGAGAGAGAGAGAGAGAGAGAGAGAGAGAGAGAGAGAGAGAGAGAGAGAGAGAGAGAGAGAGAGAGAGAGAGAGAGAGAGAGAGAGAGAGAGAGAGAGAGAGAGAGAGAGAGAGAGAGAGAGAGAGAGAGAGAGAGAGAGCGGCGAGAGTTCGAGGTACGAAGGGAGAAGAAGACGGAGACAGAGGAGGAGGAACGAGGAGGAAGGAGAGCGACGGGGTGGACTCTCGCCGGCAGAGTTCTTACTTTGCATTCCTTTGTGTATTCTCCACTTTCCGACGACTCTCCGCCACCGCGTTCCTCGCTGCTGTCTCTTCGACGCGTCTCTCTCCCGCTCTCGATCCTTCCCGCAAGCTCGCTCTCTCCTTTCCCTCTCTCTCTCTCTCTCTCTCTCTCTCTCTCTCTCTCTCTCTCTCTCTCTCTCTCTCTCTCTCTCTCTCTCTCTCTCTCTCTCTCTCTCTCTCTCTCTCTCTCTCTCGGCATCGTTCTCTGCGCCCGCGAAGCTTTAAGCTTGAACTAACGCGCCCGAGGTTTTAATGTACTTGTATACTCGAGATGCTTCCATAAAGACACGTGTGATTGTTCGCCACGATCCCGAGCCCTTGTCGGAGACACGAAGTTGAAATACATTAAGCGATCTTGAGGCGCGCGGGTATGGAGAATTTCCGCATTCGAAAATCTCTCTCCGTCCCCGGAGAACGACTCGTTCGTTTGTTATTCGCTTGAAATATGATCTTCGCCTTCGTTGCGTTGGAGAAACAAGTGCGAACATTTCGCGTGATCGAGGAAAGAATCGGTAATATCGCGAAACGTCGAATCGAATTATCCATGGATCTTCGGATCTGAAAATGTTTGGAATATCGATCGCGAGAGAAAAATTGCATCGCAAACAAATAAAATGATCTGGAATCTTTGTCTTGGCAAATTCGCGCGGATACTCGCGCCGCGGTCGTGTTCGCCGTTGGAATTCAGCGCTCGCGATTAGCCTTGACAACTTCCCGTTCGCGTCGCGTGCTTCTCTCTCGTACGTAACGCGGATCGAGGGGTGAAAACGGCGAGAATAACGTGTATAGAAAAAAAGAGAGAAAAAGACACCGGGTGCCGATTATTATCGGCGAGTCTGTCCGGGGGGATTCGTTGGTCAGTGACGTGACGTCGCGACGTCAGGAACAAATTAAGGACAACGAGAACAACGACGGCAGAAAAAAAGAGGCCTGAAAATCGCGTTCCTTTCAAACGTACCGATAGATACCGTCAATTGGGACGCACGGTATGAATGCAGCCGGATCTTCGCTCGCTGCTCCTCTTTCCTGATTGGATCCAACGTATCGCACCAATCCGAGCCTTTCGAATAAAGGAGGAACCTACGGAGAACGTACACGAGCACGCAATTACGTGGCGAGTTTATTCTCGATCGAGAGCCGAGCCCTGAGCTGCAGATATCTCTCTGTCGCTCCCCCACTTCATCGCCGACTCGTACACCGCGAGCGAATTCGAGCCGGAGAGAGAGAGAGAGAGAGAGAGAGAGAGAGAGAGAGAGAGAGAGAGAGAGAGAGAGAGAGAGAGAGCGAGCGAGAGCCAGAAAGACGAGGAAACGCGCACGTTTGCGCGACGAAATTCTATTCGATTCGCCCAAAAATCACTCGATCTTCGATCAAATATGGGCAAGTTCACCATTTTCGTTTCAACCGGTAAACGATCTCGCAAACGATTTTTTTCGTCGCTGAAATTAAAAAATCCCGACGATCCAGTAATTTTTCTCATCTTCGCGTAGATTACCAAAAATCTCACCCGAATCAGGTATTTTCGAGAAACGGAAAAACAGATTTACGACATATCGTTGGAGAAATGTGGGTTGAAAAAAACATGTTTATCCGAGGAAAGATATTTGTACGGTAAACGACGTAAAAGCAAAGGACGAAGGGAAAAATGTCGATCGTTACCTGTTCCGAATTATTTTTTCGATGGATGGAAAAAAAATGTGCAAACGGATAATAAGACGCCGAATCGATCGACAAACGAGCGAATTATGTTTGTAAGTTTTGTAACCGAGAGGATTGAAAAACATGAGGCGTGAAGTTTCTTGCAAGGAAAACCCGAACGCGTTCGCTCGAATGATATGGAATGAGTCTTGAAGCGATAGGTGCTATCTTCGTGTCCGGTTCCTGCCCAAGATGCGTGCAAGTCAAGATAAATGTTTATCAAAGAGTAGCACAACGGTCTTTCGAGATGATTTCTGTAGCGTTCCATGTACAACAACGGCACAATCGAAAAACGTCGATCTAAAGAGGAAAATTTCGACGAAGCGATAACGAAGCGCGCGAGAGAGCAGCGCAATCTGAGAGAACGTTACGACACGAGCAGAATCATTTCTGCGCGTATAAAATGATCAGATATTTTTATCCGCGATTCGTTCCGTGGTGGATGCGACGCCGATGAATAGACCGGATACTTATTGTTCGTCTAATTTGCGCTGGTCGCCGAGTACCGCGTCGTACGTCTCTTCAGAATCCAGAATACGCGAGCTTACGCCAGCTTTTCGCGAAGCGTTTTCCACGCTCGTCGAGGACCGTACGAAACCACGAGTACCTATATCGTGGACCGGCTAAAACTTAAGCTACTCTCATCATTATTTTTTTCTTTCACCGATTCCTCTCGCATGCGAGGCAGCGAGAGCTTCCTTCTCGTTCGAACGGTCAATGAAAAGCGGAATTCCCCAACCATTCGTATCCTCGCTACCGAACCATATTTTGCAAAACCACATCCATTTTCCAAGAATCGAAGCGTCTCGATAATTATTTCGTTCGATAGAAGCGGACTGCCAGTGAAAAATTCCTTCGCATTGGCTCACAATCACATAATTGGAAAATACAAGTAACAAGCCAGAAAAATTATAGTTCAAAAAAACTAAAAAAACAGACGGCGGACAGCCGAACTAAAAAGTGGAAGATAATTTTCAATAAATTTAAATTAATTAACTTATGATTAAACAAAAAAATGTATTTTATTGTAAAAATGCCTGAGTTGATTGTTTTTATATTATTTATCGTTTCTTGTTCATATCTATAACAATTGACATCCAGCAACCCACGCTTTTTTACAAGAAAATACATTTTTTTGTTCATCGCATTATTCTTAATTTGAATCCATTCGCAGGTATTTTCTATTTTTGTTTAAATTATAACTTATTTTCCGTTCTCAGCCGTATCTATTTTAAAAGCGGTTTTCTTCGTTTTTCCAAACTATAATTTATTTTCTCATTTTTTAGTCTTTCAAACAATTTCTATTTGAATTGAAAATACAAATTTATTCAATTTTTTGGTATTATATTTGTATTTCCAACTCTTTGAGCCGAATAGATTCAGCGGTTCAGTCGCTACACCGGATAAACCCGGTTTTTCGCCCGCAAATAATATTTTTCGATGAATTTTTGTGGCCATTTCAAAACGCGGCGGGCGATTCGACCAAAATTCAGCCGGATTAGGTACCCAAAATCCAACAGCCGTCTTCGAGCTGGACTTGAGTTGAATCGGTCCAGCCGTATGTCCGCTACACTAAATTAACACGTACGTTTATGCATAGATTCACACGAAGAAAAAACTCCTATAAAAATTATAAGGCCATATTGTGTCATATTTTTGACAAAAGAAGATTATTTTCAGAGGAGTAAGTTCGTCACCGTTACGTTAAAAAAAATCCGTCAAATGTGTCTATCCAGTTTATAACTAGCAAATAGACGCGCAAACTATTTTTCATAACTATAAATAATAAGTAATTAGTTTAACGCGATGTAATAAATATTCCAATTATTCTTAACAATTATCCCAATAAATATTTACATCGAGATTTATTTTGCCGTGAAGAAAAAGTCTGTTGAATCAAAATGTAACAGTTACATTTTTTCCTCGTGTGAAATTTCCATCTCGAGGTCCACAATTCTTATAATGTTATAATTACATTTCTCAAATCGTAAATTTCACAGTTATGTATTAACGGGAGTTGTGTACGTGCAGTTCCGAGATTGTCGGACCTGTCGCAGAAAGGTATGAGACGCGATATCATGATCCGAGTTGGCCACGCTTTTTGCGATGATAAATTCATGGGACACCAATTCGGTCGTCCCTAAAAAAACGCGATAGGATAAAAAACGTCGTCGCGCGCAAAGAACGAATCCTCGGAGAGAAAAAGGAGGGAGAAGCAAAGGAACGAGCGAGAAAAACGTGGACCACGGTGATATAACATCGCACGCGCGGCGTCCGATGAAACTTTCGATTATCTTTGAGTTTTGCCTGTGATAACTATTAGAGCTCCTCCTATCGTTACGCTTCCTGTTCGTTTCGCAATATCAGTATTTGTGCTATTTTTGTCCATCGCAGTGCCAACCTTTCTGTGCTTCCGCATTGGTAATTCCGTCATCCGTCGCTCTTTACTGTATAATTCCTCCTCGGTGATCGAAAATTCCGCCTAACGACGACAAACGAGAACCATTTGAAAAATGTATCGACAGATTCGATTAGCTCGGCGACAGGTGAGCGTCGATGACGCGTCGCGCTCCGAGCAAACTTGACGGATGAGCTTTCGATTGGCGAAAGCGCGAATCGGAAACTACTTTGCGAATAGTTGGATGAAGTCGCGCGGAGAGACATTCTTCCCGGTTGTTTCGCAGCGGTTGGTAATTTATTTCTTGCCAGGGATTTCGAGGTCTGACCACAGCTACGACCCTCGAAGTAGTTAATTTGTGAAAACCCTTCGGGGCTAGTGGAACTATTCGGGAATCAATTAAACTATAAGTCATTGATTAACGGACGAATTTGCTCGATCGTCGTACTACCATCGAGTCCGTATAATTCGGGGCCTCGGGATGGGAACTTTAGGTGAAAAATGACCATATTTCCGTGGATTTCGAACGAGAGGGGGAAACAAACGAAAGAATGACGACAGAATTTATCGGTGGGACAGAGAAATAGGTGGGAATCGCGTGGTGAGATTGGGAAATCGATCTGCTGGTGTTCGGAGCCGAGTTTTAAGCTGCCTAATCTAATTGTGAGAGGACGACGCTGAGCATAAATTGACCAAGTTTACAAGAATCCCCGTCGAATCCAGCTTTTATCGATTTAAGCTGGCTCATTGGCGTAAGCGCCATATTACAATTGAAGCCAAAGTTTCCATCCCACGTTCTCTCTACCCGACGCTCGAATCGCACCAATCTAAACCAGGTGCTCCGACTTACAGGTAGCTGAAAATGGACAGATGGTGGACCTATACGTCCCCCCTGTCTTTTTCTTTCGCCCATAGAAACGACCACGCGTGCCATCGTTTCTCGTAAAACGGATCCTAATACATCCCTAAAACAAAAAGACCAACATTTCGCACAAATATTCTATTTTTTTTGTCCTCCTTTTCGAAAAATCTGTCAGACATTCTATTCCCCAAGATCATCAAGGCTAAATTCCCGCGTAACATTTAACTGCCGTTACGACTCGCCTCCTCGAAGTCGGATTTCTACCTTCATTTTTCAAGATATTTCTCGTCGAAGATTCATTTTTTTTAATTTCTGCTTCTGCCATTTTTCCCGGCATCCCATCACTCTCCAAATTTTATTGATAATTTTTCTCCCCTCTGACAGTTCATCTGAACTTCTCGATGAATAACACAGGTCTGCGAAATCATTTTTTTGTTTGTCAAGATGTTTTACCGAAGCGTTAATGTTCGTCATAGTGGTCCTAAACGTAATCTACAACTATCTACGGAAGTAACGCACCACGTTACATTTACCAGATATAGGCTTACGGTACCTGCCAATGAAAAGTCCGCGATTGCTGAAATCAAATCATACGGCGTAATTTTTGTTCAGTCATTTTATAAAAATAAAAATAAGATAACAGGTCTGTTTAGGTATAAATTGAAACAACGTATCTTTGACCAAAAAAAAATATCCGCGGTCAAGCAGCGCGCGCATTATTCTTCCACTTATTGTTAGCTTAGAGAGAGACGGATACATTCTACTTGCTGTGGGGATATCGATGACAGCTAAATAAATTAACCCTTGCACGGTTAACGTGAAAGTAATGCTTGAAATTATAAAATACTAAAAAATGATGCATCATCCACGGGAGAGTAAACCAAAAACTTTATGATCGCAGACAGAAGACAAATTTCGCAAGACACTCTGGAAAATGTTTCGACGCCAGTATACCTCGGATTTTCTCTGGTGAAACGAGCCGATCATTCTGCAAGAACGTCGATCGAATCACCTCGACTCGTATTTTGCACCATGTTTTCCTCAGCTTTTCTCGCCTTTCGTTCAATTGGAAGCGAAGAGTCTGACGAACACTTGTCGTTATTTTTTCCAAGTCGCTACATCATCGCGCGAAGGGATGATCGTTACTGTTTCTCTTTTTCTCTCTTATCATCGGGGTTGGAAAGCGAGGAGCTGCTCCCGTCCGTGTAGCACTGCAATTTTTCTCACACTTCGGTCCGCGATCCGGGGCAAGGGTGGGAAACTGGCGCGCAGCATGTACCGGCGCGTAAACGAGGAAAAAAGCAATTGGCTCGCGGTGTGGTGAAAACAGTGCACGACGCGAGGGAAGACGCGGAAAGTAGCTGGGCGAGAAGCGGCGAGAGGAGAGGAAAGGTTTAAAATAAGTGGCAACATCGTCATAGGTCTACAGGTGTCAGCGGACAATAGAAAAGTTGAGAGTGAGCGTACGTCGTCCGCGTTGCACTTGGTGGGTGGTGGTTTACTGCTCGCGCGTTGTTGGGTTAGGGGGTGAGTCGTGTCCCCGTGTGTTTAGCTAACGGTGAGCGGAGAGCCGGAAGGAGAGACGAACGGGAGACAGTAGGAGCGAGCGGGACAACCGCCCAAGAGACGAAGGCAAGGAAGAGAAAAGTCGAGCGCGGGCGCGAGGAGCGAGGGGTTGGATGAATGACGAAGTCTCTTAATTTACGTTGGACGAAGACAAAAGCGGAGGAAAAACACGCACTTGGGGAATAGAATCGCGTGGAAGAGGTAAATTAACGAAGAGACAACCGCGTTGCGCCGACAGCATTATCCGCGCGGCTACCACGATCCCATTCCACCCCCCGCGACGAGATATCAATTTCTCGCGATTTACCAAATCGTTGTCACATTATTTCGTACCAATTGTTCGATGTCGAAACGAAGGTTTCGAAAAAATCGGCACAAATTATCATCATTTTAGGAACATATTTGGAATTTTGGGCGACCGACCGGATTTACGACCGCTTTTTTGAATTGTTCGATTTAACTGTAAGGAAAAGCGATATAGGAAGTTCGATTGCATTTTTGTGCCGTAGAGAGCTTGGCTAACATATTAGGCGCTGTGTGTGTCAGGAAAGGATATATTACGGTCGGAATACTGACGTAATCACGTTTTTTTTATCTCTGTCTCAATGCACTTGGTAGTTGGCTACGCAAATCAGAAATAAATTGATCACCGCGATAATAAGTACAATTCTTGGATTGCCCGAGCGATTCGTCGTTTCAATTTTTCTTCTAACAATTCTTCCTGGATCGCCCGTGTCATCGTCGAGGTAAAGACAAGTCTTTCGTTAGATGTTCTTGTATATTAACTGTAATTTTCTCTCTGTACATCCGTAAAATAATGACAGACGAAATGGATCGATATGACAAGTAGGTACAGATGAGGATTTAGAGAGTAGGATGCGAACTCTTGGGTGACACGGTAACGACACATTAACGGAATCATGAAAAAAAATGATAAATTTCACTATCAAAATGTAAACTTAGTACTTATCAATCGCGCACAACGCATCGTGAACTGAATACATTTCCTTATCGACTATCCTCAGCGACCAGAAAAATAACAGAAGCGCCGTTAGTTGATAACTTGAAGTACAGAAATCGAGTAACATGCAACTCACCAGAGTTGTATGACAAAAAACTTCCGTAGCATCTAGAGTGGGCTGCAAACTTATTAGAGTCCTCGCATAGATTTTTATATTTTCGAGTTTGAATCAATAATTGGAGCTACCAAATTGATTTTCATGGAATTTATTTGCTGGTATCATTATTATTGATTTCAATAAGTGCCACACTGGCCGTGTGCCAAAATAACTAACAACAACATTACTTCTCAATTGGTGTGAGTGACGTATTATTTTCTCAAAATAGCGGTCGTAACGATGTGTTAAACGAATATTCTAGAATCATTTTTTGAAAGTTTTCCAGTCCAAACTAATCAACAAGTAAATTTCATTTCTTAATAAATAGTGTAATATAATTCGAAATGCATTTTTCAATTTCTTCTTTACTTTTCCAATAGAAATAAAGAGTTTAGCTCTCTGGAATTATTGATTTGTTATCTCAATTAGATGCTCTTTTTATGAAAATCACAAATCAAGCCTATTATCAATTATTTGCTAAAAAATAAATAGTCGTGGTAAAAAAGAAAAGAAACCTGTGTACGGTCCTTAATAATTTAGTAACCTACCGTAAAACGAATTACTCAATAAATATTATCATTAGCAACGCTTGCTTTCGAACTAATTTCCCCTAAACGTCGTTGTTACATCGATTTTGAACGAAATTTGCATCTTGCTGTGAATTTTGTATCGCGAGATCCTCTCTCAAGCCGCAGCGATATTTATAATGTCAATCCGATCACGTGGTCCGGAATCGAATTAGGTTAATTGATTATTGATGCGAATCCAATTGATTACCGTTTGTTCCTATCGCGAGATTGTAAATGGTAACAAACATTTGCGTTGCGGAATCGGTTTGAAAATAATTTGCCGGTGAGCGAGATCCGACCCGGAAATCACGAGGGTCGTTCGTCCAGGTTTGTTTCGATGTCGTTCGGCTTTTGCAAAGCTCGGGAGTCGACGCTTACCTGAGCTCGGGGATCGACATGCATTTTTAATAAACCAGCATCAATTTTGCGGTCGGCATAATCTGTCGCGAAAGAAGGCATAATATGAATAATAAAGGGATCCGTTTGTGGTCGAGGGTGGGTCGTTGTCGGTCGACTCCGTTTGACGCGCGAGATGCATTGCTATAAGTGTAACGACGAGGAGAAAGGAAGAACGTTAAAAGGATCGGGCCTGTTATGTCAACATCCTCAAAGGATCGGCATCCTTCCGGTGCTCTTCGATCATGATTCCAACGAGACGGCGAACAAAGAAGAATCTTTCGACGAAGAAAGGTGCCCCGCTGCTCGAGCTTCTCCATTCTCGGCTAAAATAGTGCGAAAATAAGAGGCGCATAGCCGGATGAATATCCGTACAAAGAGCGGAATGCATATCCGTTTCTTCGTGAAAAAGAATAACCGAGGCTTTCCTCCGCACGCGGCGTTGGTGGTACGTAACCGTGGAGGCCACCCGCGCAAAATACAGTCGATACACAAAACAGCCGAGCGGAGAGAAGGAAATCTTGTTTACCCAAAACAGACCGCAAAAAGGTATTTAAGTATTATGGAGTGAATGGAGATGAGCAGATGATCTTCCAGAGATTATCGACGCAAGAACAGAATAGACGATACTCGAGTAATTCGAGATCATCGATGCTCTTTTTCCCAGCTGCCCGCCTCGGCGCTACCTCCTCGACTGTCTCGAATTCCTTCCCATTCACGGCAGATGTCGAAACTGGGACACCCAACGCGACGTCGGACGACGAGACGATGTCCGGAGGTAATGGAATCAATTTCGCGAGTCCGACCGCGGAGGTGTAAATAATCAAACGGATTCCAAGTACGAACTTTGCGGATTCGTAGCGTCGAACCTGACGAACCTTTCCGATGTCGAGAGACCTCGAGGCGCTCGAAATATCGCGTGTCTCGGCGTGTTTCTTCGTCGGGTTGACTGATAAAAATGAACCCACCTCGGTCGGTGGAATCTCGAGCAACAAGTTGATATCTTATTCCCCGAGGCGAAACGCCGTAAGAAAACACCCCGACACGGCTCGTCGTTTCTTAACTCAACAGGTCCGCGCTTTCCTTGGGATGCGAAAGCTTACGACCCTCGATTATATTGGGCGGAAAATCTTGGGGCGAATCTTGAGGGGCTTACCAACTTTCTCCGGCTCTCTCCGGTCTTCGCACAACCGCCGACCCTCCCATTTTTCTCGTCTCTCTCGCGCCAAGCTTTCTCGCGAGATAGATAAGTAGGGATCTCTTAACCTGTTGAGGCTTCGACCACCCCGCGAGCATCGTCCCGCGTCGCACCAGCTCGAGATAAAGTGCTTTCTTAGCCGTGACAACGGCGAGGGTAAGCGAGGGGAAATCTTGGGGTGAGATCGACGGACTTTTCCCAAGACTTTTCCTCCCTTCGAGGTAGAGGCGAAGTTCGAGAAAGAGCGAGCGAACGAAACGAGGGAGACGAACGATGCGATTCGGAGTGGCTGCCAAGTTTGTTTTCACAGAGGGTGTCTCCTTTACGTCCATCCAGTGTAGACGCGGCACGAGAAACGTGGTATTCGACATTTTTTCATCTTCGAGACCGAAGCAGAGCTTTCAGCGAGCAGCGCCGAGAGGTGACTCGGGGCAACAAAGCGACGAGGTGAAAAAAGGGCCGAGAAAAGAAGAAAGTGTCGAGTCCGCGAAGATATACGCGTATACGTATCTATATATATATATGTATATGTATATTATCGCGGCGGTGCGAAAGGAACGCGAGATTATTCTTCGAATTAACCGGGTAAACGCGAGAAGCGCGAAGTAAATTATGCAACAAAAGACCAACCGTTAAGAACAGGTTGGAACGACGAGGAGACAATTGAGAGCGGAAGAAAGAACGATGCGAGGTTGGACAAATTGAAAGACTTTTCAAAAAATACCTCCTCGTCGTCGCGCCTTTTCCTTCGCTCTTTCTCTTCTCACGACGACGCGTTCAACCTCTCTCGGGATTCTCCGACTCTCCGGATCTCTTCCAATTATCTCCTGGCTATTAATTTCACAGCCAGATATGCGACGTAATTGAAACGACGCGACACCGCCCCGTAACCTTCGCCTGGTTAGTTTGACGACAAGTTTTACAACCCTCCGGGTAGAAGAAACAGGGCTTCGCGCCTCGTAGTTTGAGCGACGGAGGTGTTAACGTCACTTTAGGGACTTCCTTGTCGGAAGTCCGCTACTAATTTGTCGCCTTCGGAAACACTTGTTGATACGTCTCGCCAAGATTCTCACAGACCTAAGAAACCACTTGTTGCGCCTCACCCCCCATTCGACGTCCTTACAACGTCTACCTCGGCGTCTCCGGTCGATTTAAGGACTAACAAATTGTTTCCCCCAGGGGCGAATTTCGCGCCGAACTCGATATCTTCGTCTCGTTTCTCTTCCTCCACTCGTCGATTCTCCGTCACGAAATAACGAAAAGATCGACCTACAAAACGAACAGCTCTTTGTCGTTCGTCGTAACGGGCGAAAGAAATCCAAAACGAAACGCTACGTCGCCGTTTATCGGCTCACGTCGCGTTCGACGTCCTGGGAACTAAGATTGTCGCTGGATCGTTATTCAAGCGGATAAATGCCTATCACCGCGATGGGCGTTGCTTTCGAAAGTGTAACCGTAGAGCGGCACGTGGCTCCGGATGATTCGAGGGACTCGCCTCCCCCTTTTCGGAATTTTATTATAGAAACGTAAAGCGAAAAATGTCGAGAAGAGTAATCGATCCTTGATGATTCCTCCAATACAATTCCGGAATAAATATCGAATTTACAGCTCTATCGTGGGATCGGGTTTCGTTGAGCGTATGAAAAGAAAAATAAATTCGAAAAGAATACGATGGGTCTGATTTTTTAGATGTTCACTCGCCCGTTTTATCCTCGGTTGTATACGAAACTCGCCCTTCCATAGAGCAAACCCATCATCTTAGTCGTGTCCTGCGAAAGATGAGGGCACAACGGACACGTGCCAGAATCTAATCATCGCGTGCCGCGGGGGAAATTTTTTTCTTTACCTTTTTTTTCCTTCGCATTTCTCACTTTTCAATCGGAAGGGTCGAAAGATCCTGGGGACTCCTTCGTGAGTCCAATTAATTAGTTCTCCGCCCGTACGACGCACGCGACTTAACCGATGTTAATCTCATTCAAAATGACCGATCAACGTATTCGAAATTCGTCTCGCCTCATCGTTTTTCCCCGCTATCACTAACCCTCCCGTCGTCTCGTTGCGTTTTATTTTATTTCATTTCATTTCATCGCGACATCTCTTTCTCACTTTTCGCATTTCTTCCAATTTGGTCTACCTCTTATCTCTAAATTCAGCTGTCATCTATACTATTTTCTGGTTTTCACCTACTATTTTATTCTCCACTCTGAGTAATCTACATGAATTTTGTTTTCCGATTTCAAATGACTTTTTCCTTCTGCTTGCTTGCCTCACTGATTCTGTTTCTTTCTTGCTATATCCTGTGTTAATTCTCCGTCTTTATGTACTCGACCAATATCGCTACGGACATGATAAACTATCTCTACCTCTATCTCCATCTCACTCGCTTTCTCTCTCTCTCGCTCTCTCTCTCTCTCTCTCTCTCTCTCTCTCTCTCTCTCTCTCTCTCTCTCTCTCTCTCTCTCTCTCTCTCTCTCTCTCTCTCTCTCTCTCTCTCTCTCTCTCTCTCTCTCTCTCTCTCTCTCTCTCTCTCTCTCTCTCTCTCTCTCTCTCTCTCTCTCTCTCTCTCTCTCTCTCTCTCTCTCTCTCTCTCTCTCTCTCTCTCTCTCTCTCTCTCTCTCTCTCTCTCTTTCCCTCTCTCTCTCTTTACGAGGGTAAACAAAGTTCGAACGAATCGGGAAAGGACATCTACTGTCACGTTGGTGAGCCTACGTGGGCGTGTTTTATGACTTTTCCCACAGTATCTTACCCCATTTTCAGCCGAAGTGAAAAAAAATCAATACCCGATATTTCCCAACGGCTTACTTATACTTCTTGCGCTATCTCGCTTTTATCTCGATCGTATCAAGCACCGCACATGCACGAGCTGCGCGTTTGGCTTGCGGCCGTCGCGACTGTGGTTTGCGCACGAACACACGCGCGAATTGCCAGAGAAAGAGCGTGAGTGAGAGTAAGAGAGAGCGAGATGGAACGAGATGCGTCTGCGCGTTCGACGCGTATGACCTGGTGCGTCGGTTCTTGCACAGAGCAGGGCGATATGGAAGTTTATAGACGCGCGTATATTGTACGCCGAGGAAGAGTGTAGGGTGACAGATGGCTTCGTAGACAAAGAACTGACGGACCGCTTTATGGCGTTGCGTAACCCAATAAAAGCAAACACAAGTCGATTGCCACGGTCTGGAGTGGCGACGCGCGACGTGATTCTGTATAAGTAGGATCCGACGTCGATCTTTCCTGCCACACGCCTCCTCGACTCGTAGGTCGAGTCATCCGACAGGCTCGATTCCCAATGATGACGACTCGAAACTACGAATAAAGAAAGCCGGCTGTTCCGATCGAGGTGCTATCCATACCAATCGCACTATTCGGGATAACATATTATTTTTCATTTCACTTTCATCGTTTCCGTTGATTCTTTACCGTCGTCTAATTCAATAATCGTCGTAATTTATCGAGTCGTTGTCGTCGTGACAAACGAAGAGCATGCGGTTTACTCAGAGCTTGAAAAACGCCGCGGTGTTTTCTCATCCGTCGTCTAACGAATGCATCTTTGTACGTAAAATTCCAAAAAATTAGCGTTTCATTCGTCTTAGAAATCTGCACAGGCCACATCGCGACAGGTGGCTTCGAGATAGCGATTTCCTCGGTAATAGAATTAACATAACAAATCGGGTGGGAAATAGCGTTATCTCGGCGCTCTGCGATTTTGAATTCGAATCGAATCCTCGATTTTTCTGTCACAGCGCTCGTAGACGAGTCGGTTTTTACCACTTTTCACTCGCTACGCGGATAGTCAAGTTTTTCAAACACGCGATTGTCCGATATAATCGCGACGCTCGTTCCAATCTCTCGTCATCCTTCGTAGCCGCGGTCTCTGGTCGATCGCGACTCCTTGCAGGTCGTTAGCAACGGTTCTTCCGAGACGCGCGAGGTCAAAGTGACGAATGGATGGAGCCAGTCATGGCAGAAATTTTCTCGGAAACTAGCGCGACTCCGGGTAAAATGACGAACACTACGCGGAGAGTCAGAAACGCGTGTCGTACATGCCGAGTTGTTTGTTCGTGTGCACGTCGATCGTACGTATATCGTCGTCGTCGCCGACGACGTGGGAGAGAGAATAGCTTGTACATCACAAAGTTGAAACAAAGAGGAGGACGCGAGGTCGTAGAGCGAATCCGCCGTGGCCCTAAAACTTTACCTATTTGTTAAGTCTTACTCGCTAAACTGTCTCGGATACAGGAGTACACCGCGGCTTGGCTCGTCGTCGTGGGTGGATACGGCGCCATGCGACGTCGAATCTCTCCGGTATACCAGTATATTAGAACAATATTGCTGAGCTGTTATATATGTAGTTTGGTTCCAGTCTTGGACAAAGGACGATAACGTCGCATTCATCTTTCATGCGTGTATAGAATAGGTAATAATTGTTGTTGGTAGGAAGTGCGGTAGCCAGAGGTAAGACGACCTTTGACGCGGTACGAGTATCGCGGCTGACAAAAGTGAAAATTTCCAACGAGCAGGGGTAGGAGTAGGAGTCGGGTAATCATCACCTAATCGCTCGCCCAAGTTTCCCAAAGAATCCGACTAACAATTTTCGAACGAGATGACGAACGGAAAATCGTCTAGACGAGGCGTCGCGTCACGACGAGGAGGAGAACGCGCATCGATTTTCAGTCATCGATTCGGTCGCTAGCTCCTCGCGGCTTCGAAGATGGCGAGATACTTTGATAACGCGCGCGCGAGTCGAACTCTCTCTCTCTCCTCCGTAGTTTCCATTGGTAAGGATTTTCCCGCGTGTGAGAGTCACGCGGATACGGGGCGTCGCGGGGCGGGGAAAATTCATTGTGACGACAATATCGCCTTAGGCTGACATAGGCGAAGGTGTTGTTCGATTTTTCCTCGCCGAGCGGAGCGGACTCGCGCGTTCTTTGGCACAAATTCGACGGAAAGTTGATTCCCGCGTCATTTTTTTGTTACAGGGTCCCGGATCTTCGAGCGTCATCCGTAGCGAAACTCACACGTAAGTAGAAAAAGGAAGAGCGATTCTCACTGATATCTCCGAGAAACGACGGGTTCGCGAGGTTCGGAGTGGATTTTATTTTATTTCGTTTATTTTACTTTTTTTACCCGAAATTTGGACGGTCACGTGATTCACGGCTCGGGAAAGTAATGATGGTCGGGAGACGCGACGAGTGCGGTGGGGAATATTTTTTCCTTGGTAGATACGAGTTTGCCTACGCCAGTGCGTTACACGCGCGCTGAGGTTGACAATGTAATGCCTCGGGGGTGCGAGGAACGCCGCGGCACGGGCGGGGATGCTCTAAGGTACATAATCACGCTTGCTGATTCCTTCCCTAATAAAAGTCTCAGTGTCACTCCGAAACCGTCTCCAACTCCCTCGGCTACATACCCCCGCGCGCGTGACGAGGATGGATCGCGGAAAGGGGTAGTCCGCGCGAGAGAGTCGACAGACATCGCGTCGCGGGCTCCGGTGAGAGAGGTGTGTATCGACGGACGAACGACTAGCGCACGGATCCGGAACTTCGAGTAGCGACGTACTCCGCGGCTGGTAAGACAATGTGATGGAAACGCTAGAAGAGAGAAACAGGTCAGAAATTCATCGCGATGCATCTGCAATATGCACTTTTTTAATCCTCCGATGCACGAGAAGAATGTAGTACCTACCACCCCTCCTGGCGCACTCTCGAGCTTACGTTCGCGATACCGGGACTATATTGTTTTTCATCGACGATTCTTCTTCCCGCGAACGCATCGACGTGCTCGGCTCTCACCTGATAAGAGTTCGTAAGTCTTCGTTCGTTATCATTTCTCAGAAAACACCGAACACCTTTCTTCGCGCTGAAAACGCATCTTCTTTCTTCGCTCGATCTTCACCGAGAACCGAGAACGCGAAGTCTGGAAAATCGCATCGCAACGGTCGATTCATCGTCGAATAAATTGTCCATCGGTGTGGAAAATGAGCCAAAATTTGCCAACTAAAATTGTTTACCACGATCGCGAGTTCGTTCACCTCTTCGTCGATGAAAATTCCAGTCGGACGTAGATTCTTCGTATGTAAAAACGTAGAGGCAGGGAAAAATATCGAAAAGAATTGGAAATTAGCTGAATTTTAGATTATTTGTTTTTTCTTTATTCCATCGGTCGGGGTACAATTGAACGTCGGCTGTTCGCTAACAAAGATAATGAAACGGAAAAGAATAGAATCGGTTGGCTTCGGCGGGTGGGCGCTTATCGAAGAACGGTTCGCGGCGTGGTTAACGGATTATTGAAAAATGTTTACGGTACTCGACGGCGGTACCCCGCTTCTTTCGCCATTGTCAGCTTACAAAGTTGGAAGAAAAAGTTTCGAGTGCATCGTTTAAACGTAAAATTCAATCGAGTACCGTTTCTCCGTTTTACGGTACATCGATCAGGAATCGTAACATCTCGAGGATCCGCGTCGAGAGTAGAGTAGAGCAGAGCTGTTGGAAAATTCGTGGCAGAAGGAATAAAAAAGATAGGAACATATTGCAAGTTCCGTTCGTCGAGAAGAAGAGAGATCTTCTTCTGCCGTGTCCGGAAGAAGAAAAAAATGTCTATGTCTAACGGGAGATTAAAAATATAACAAATGGGAGCAACGTGCCGAGGCACACTCACGCGAAAGAAACGAGAATCGTGGGGTGAAAAGATCCCTTTTGCGGCGGAAAGAAACAATGACTTTGCAACATATGTCGAATGATGCTTCACTTTACCGCATCTAGATCTGTTATTAGCTCTATAGGGCGAACAACTTTTGTCCGAATACTTCAGCCTCACAATAATATTTCGAAGGAGGCCTAAACGTTTCGGAGGCACGTGGGTGGGTGGCGAAGCTCTAAGACCATCTGGTTCGTCGTCCCAGACCTTTAAATGCCGAGAACACCTTGAGCCCCACTTTCGTTCGTAACCTGTGTATACACGGACCGCGAGAGGTCGTACCATCTTTTCGGATCTCATCGGAAATGGAATAAGGAAAATTGAAGAAAAAAAAAGACAACGTTATCTCGAGCGTCGAACGAACGTAGGTCGAAGCGTTCGACAACTTCGTACAAAAGTGGCGTTTTATGGACGGATATATTTTTGACAATTCGACTTTTCCTGCCGAAATGTACATCGAGAACGACTAAAGTTTAACTGTAATTTATTTACGCGACGAATTTTACGAGGATGAAACTTTACGATACGATACAAAGTCGAATAATGCAAAGAGAGGAGGAGCGAGCGGCGAAGAGAGAGCGAGAGAGAAGGAGAGGCGTACGCAAACAAATAAAGTCCTCCATTGGGCCGTACGACATGATCTTTTGTGTCTTTCGAACCCTTTTGTTTCATTCGTCGTGGCAAACGATTTTTTTTTTGCGTTTCTTTTTATTTATTTTTTTCTAGCATCAACGAGATAAAAATTGAACGTCGGGCCTTTTTCCAGGCTGAAAAGGGGCAACGAAGTCGTAACAAGGTCTACTACAATAATGAAAAGTGACGACAATGAGACTCGGATATAATTCACTTTGTATGTTTACCATACAAACCGCCTTACAAATCTACTTTAACAGATACGCGGTACGACGAGATTTCGGGAAATAGAATTGAAAACCGGAAGCCTCGTGGCTACGTATTATTAGAGGTAGCCGAGAGATTTACAGCCCGGACAAATTGTTCGGGTTTTTCGTTTTACTTCGAGGCGTGAAAAGCGATGCTCCCTTGCAGGGAAACTCGTTATAGGGTTTTAAGTGCCGTTAAAAGGCGAACCGTAGTCACTTACAAATGACCACTGATTCCTTACATTCCAACCTTAGAACCTCTGGAAAACGGCAGAGGCGGCGGCAAATTATCCTTCTCTTTCTTGTTACCCTGTCACTTAGCCCTGAAAACTACTTGATTTACGTCTATCCTACGCGCCGCGCGACTATTCCGTGTCCCCCAACGTCGTCGTCTTGCCTCCAATCTAAAAACTCCCCATTTTCATTCGGATATTTCACAAAATCCCCAAGCAACGCTTCCAAATAATCATCTTTCCCGTAAATCCGTTTCCAGTCGAAAATCCTTTTTTTTCAAACAATATCTCGAGAAAATTTAATACAAAAATCGGATCTAACAGATTTTTCCAAAATGCATTTCGTTCGTTTGCAACCATCCTCGCGGATCTTCGCAAAATTCGTGGAACGCACGAATTACTAACTTCAATCAACCCGCATAATCGACGACGCACAACTGAGAACGCGTATACATTTTTCGACAATGTAAAATCAAGCGTCATATATTATTTGTGAAACGTTCGAGATTCGATATTTTTCCATGTTGCGAAGAATAATTCTAGACGCCTGCCCCCCCTCCGGTCGTATGTGTGAATCCATTGAAACAGCACGAGCTACGAGCAGCTGCGGCGCGTGTGCCCCTCGTACAAGTTTTACTCCTACCTTATTCTCGAAGCCCCGTGGGTCTCTTCGGGGTTCTCGTACCTTACGTCGTGCCATACCTCGTCGTCAGTGTTTGCCCCCCCTCTTAAGCCGCACGCCGACACCAGGTACCCATCGCCGGTTTTTGGCCTACGAGTCCACCCTTCGTCGTTCCCCTGCCGCGTCGTCTGCGCGGCCCCTGACCCCGCAGCGCGTCCGTTCCCCGTCCAAGAGTACACGAAGAGCGTCATGCTTCGAAGAGGTTCCATCTGCCCCCCTAACGAGTATGTGACGTCAGGTATGACGATCGAGGCACACACGGCTGCGCGAGACGACTTGCCTCGAAGCGCGTCGGTCATCATTGCCACCGCGTTATGACCTCGTCGACGGAATGACGTTGGCTTTCCCGAGCGCGTACCTACACTCCGGAGGAAACACCTTTTTTACGAATAAATTAAATTCATTCCACCTCTCTTGCCGCGCGTATCCGCCTCTGCGCGTAGACGAAGAGCAGCATCGACGTCGTTGCAACGAACGACGTGTACCAATGCCCTGTCCAGGTGTGTACGATATTTTCGCCAATTTTCAATGCTGAAGAGAGGATATCGCCTCCCATTCGTTCCGAAAGAGAATATCTTTCGTTCTCGCGATCGAGGAAATTGAGAGCAAATCATAGCAACGCTGGAGCATAATCAGCGTTTCGCTTCGGGCGTAATCTTGAAGTGGGACGATCACCAGAAGTTCTGCAGTCAGCCTTGTTCTCCGTTGTTATCCGGGAGGCGTATTTGATATCTCGTAAATTAATACGCAACGCAACACTTAGAGAAACGAGAGCCGACACGAGCGTTTCTCTTTATCGAGCGTGAGAAGTTATCAGAGAAACGGGGGCGGACTGAACAGCAGACACTCGGTCGGCCAAGTAGTCACGAAAAATACGTACGATAAACTCGTTCGTTCGGAATTCCGTCGGATTCGAGGAACGAGTTCCTCTTTCTCGCGCGAATTCTCAAACGTTCCCTCGATAGGCAGGTACGAGTGCCACGGTTCATTTTTGCATTTCCCCCGCAGCTTGGAAAGTCTCGTGGCTCGCGCGGACGTGAATGCGCGTAGTACGGTAACGCGCTCACGATATCTCGCCCTGGCACACGTCACGGAACATCTGCCGAGCGCGCGTGCCCCTGCCCCCTTGAAAGTAGTAAGAGAAAGCCCTTGCAGGGAACGGCATCGGTGTAAAGGTGACAGAGGAATATATGGAGGAGCGAAAAAAGACCCTTTTCGAAAGGGCCCTTTGAGACAAAGACGAATGTATGACGTATTTCCACGAGGCAGCTGCATCTATGACGTGGGTCTTACGAGTCCCCCTGTTCTTTCCCCCTCGGTGCAATCTCTTTGCCTTACCCCCTCGCCCTTCGAATTGCGCTCCCCGCTTCGGGCTCTTATGACTGGGTACCGATTCGCTGTACCTACCTACTACCTACCACTACTACCCATTCGCAGCGACTTGTCGGACCGACTATCGTGCGTGGCACGCTTACTCGCGTGGTCGACCATAAAAGAATAAAAGGAGAGAATTAGGCGACGACGAGATTCGTTTGTTATACCTCGGCGAAGCTTACGGTCGACCTGTTCCCGATTTCATTTATTCCTCGCTCTCTCTCCCTCTCTCTCTCTCTCTCTCTCTCTCTCTCTCTCTCTCTCTCTCTCTCTCTCTCTCTCTCTCTCTCTCTCTCTCTCTCTCTCTCTCTCTCTCTCTCTCTCTCTCTCTCTCTCTCTCGTGCTCTCTCTCTCTCTCTCTTTCACTCCTCTTCAGCCTCGTTTTCTCTCTTTGTTCGATTCTTTTCTTTTTGTTGTTGTTGTTTTTTCATTCTTTCTCTCTTCTCCCACCCGGCGAAAGGTGGGATCTTACCGAATGTTTTCGGTGATCGAGGATACGTACAAATGATGAACGGATCACCCGCCACAGACTTGAATAAGTCGTAATTAAAAGCGAAGTATCCGGCTAACGAGCCACCCCCTGAATGAATGATTTCGACTTTTTGTTATTACCTGAAGAGCCACCCCGGATCCTTCGTTCGCCCTAGACGATTATTCCCGAGTCGTAACCCCACCCCACGCGACTAGACCTCGGCTCATACATCTGTCGAGGCACGAGCTCGGACTTGGAAAATTAAACTTCGTACGCTACGAGAAGCGGTGAATCGATACGCGTTTCTAAATTCATGGAATCGAAAACAATACAACGCGAATCCATTGTTGGTGAATTCATTTTACCAATGGAAGGATTCTGTCGGCTCCATCGCGATAATGCAAACATCGCTGTTTCGCGATACAAAGAAGCCGACGTTTTTTCAATGAAACATTCGGCGTAGAAAGAACGAATGTCGCGAAACTTTGTCGTGAAATCGACGAATTTTCGCACGTTTAGTTCCCGTCCGAATATTCCAACAATCCCGAAGGAACGGAGGATTCCACGCGATATTTCTGAATCCGAGGCCAAATTTTCTACTACATCGTAATCTTTGGAGAGATGGAGAAATTGAACTGATATTTATTCGATTCGTGGATTGAAATTTTGTCTGGTCAGGCTGCAAGTCGTCGTTATTTGTAATTTTCAACGCTATGCCCACGAGACGACGGTTTCAGTAGCGATATCTTGCAATTATACGAAATTTCGAATAACTTGGAGAAAAGGTGCGTGGTGGCGTGGGAGACAGATGCAAGAGGTTCGGAAACGCGGATATTTCGCGATGAATGGAAATCGATTGTGCTACCTTCGTACCTATTTGAATACCGAAAGATGTTAACCCTTGCGATTCCGAGGGCATCTGTCCCTATGCAAAAGGGTTTTCAAAATACAGATGTTTCTGGATCTGGGAGAAGGAAAAGAAAGCGAAAGGAGGAAAAAGCTTGAGAATATGGGTGAGAAAAGGTGCGGATTCGTTCGACTGTGATGAGGATCGAGGATTTCGCGTGGTCAGATTTCTTGAGACGCTGGAAAGGAGGATCTATTGAGAGGATATTTGTATAGTCAAATGGGGTTGACTAACGCGTTGGGAAGAACTGGTCCGCAGAGCCAGCCACCAGCTGGTACGGTTTACCTGAGAAGGAAAAATCTAAAACCGGAAACGTAACGTCGAGGATCCACCAGAAAACGTACGAGGATCCATCTTCGACCTCTTCGTCCCTCGAGACTTTTCATTTCTCATCTTCGCCGGACAATTCCTTTTCGCTCCTCCGATTCCAGCTCATCTTCTTTCTCACTCTCCGCAAGGCTCGTTTTTTCGATTTTTTTTCGGTCGCGTTTCGCTTTTGCCTTTATTTCACAACCCTTCCCCGTCGCGCCGGCTCGCCGATCAATGAATTGAAGCGCTCGTCCCGTCCTTCTTGCCCGTACTTTTTTTTCTCTCCTCCGCTCGGCCCGCGAGCCAACCATCTCTCTCGCTTTTCACCTGTTTCCTCGGTTTTATTTTGGTCAGCCAACGCCATCCTCCTCGATGTGCGCCGGTCACGCCGATTAATCCCTCTCTCTCTCCCTCTCTCTCCTCGCTCCTCCTCCTCTCTCTCTCTCTCTCTCTCTCTCCTCTCTCTCTCTCTCTCTCTCTCTCTCTCTCTCTCTCTCTCTCTCTCTCTCTCTCTCTCTCTTCCTCTCTCTCTCTCTCTCTCTCTCTCTCTCTCTCTCTTCTCTCTCTCTCTCTCTCTCTCTCTCTCTCTCTCTCTCTCTCTCTCTCTCTCTCTCTCTCTCTCTCTCTCTCTCTCTCTCTCTCTCTCTCTCTCTCTCTCTCTCTCTCTCTCTCTCTCTCTCTCTCTCTCTCTCTCTTCTCTCTCTCTCTCCTCTCCTCCTCTCCTCTCACTCTCTCTCTCACTCTCTCACTCCCTCTCTCTCTCTCTCCCTCCCTCCCCTCCCCCCCTCCCCCCCTCCCTCACCGATCCCTCCCTCTGCCAGCCCCCGTCGCGATAACGAAACGAAAAAAACTAGTTGCGATACACGTTTGTCTCGTTTCAACTTGCACCGATGCAAATACGCTCGAGTCTCCCGTACACGTCGCTCGCTTTCCACGTTCCGCGGAGGGAGTGTGCGACGCGCACACGCATGCCTCGTCCATACGTAATTTTCTACGCCGATGCTCTTGCTTGTATATCCCCAACGTATCTGTATGCGGCCATACCACTCGCCCTTGTGCTATAACTCCGCCAGGAATCTCTCACTCGCCCGAGGAACGGCCTCGCCGTAGTCGCGGAACTAGATAAATCTGACTACACAGTCAAACTCATCCTCGACGTTCGAGCCTCGCTGTCTAGGCACGCCGAGTGACTCCGAAGTGACTCGGACTCGATTACGCGCCAGCCTCTGAATATAAGATTTTTCCACTCTTCAACCTTCGTCAAATATTTATCTCCTCTCAAATACGCTCCGTTCCGTTTTCATCCTCTCATACCATACCTTCTCGTCTCCTTCGTCCATCATTCGCATCTTTCACCACCTCGTTTCCCCTATCCTCGCAGTCATCTCGTCGTCCCTTTCCTTTCTCTTCGCGTCTCCTCATTTTTCCTATTATTTTTTCAACCTCGTTCATTTTTTTGTCCTCTTTTTTTTGATTAATGCAAATTTATATTTATCAACAAGCATCGCATCGAAGCTCGCTATTAATGCTTACGATTAACCGCATTCGAACCATGTTCGCAGGTCACTCAATTATCCGATGTTCGAGCATGTCTGTCGTATATTACCGAGAAAACGTTCGCCAGAAAGTACGAATCGGTATGGAAATGGGTATAGCGATTTGGTGATAAAATTTCTACGAATGTTTTCGCGAATCGCATCGAAACAATCGAGGCTAACCTCGTCGCGTCTAAGATTATGGCTCGTTTATTATCCTCACTTAGCGTTAGTCCATAACTCGGCGGGACGATGGAGAGACTAGCGCCAGGTCCGAGTACTCGTCGTCGGCTAGTCGTCGCAGGAGTAGATAAAATTGTATTTTATCCCTTTCGCCGTTGTAATCTGCCCTCTCCTCCTCCTCCTCCTCCTCCTCCTCCTTCTGCCATCGTCATTCTCTCGGGCACAAGCTTGCTGCCCGCACATCAAAGCTCACCTCGGTCTCTCTATCTTCCTTCATGGACATTCTCCCCCGATCTCCCTCTCCGGGGCACCAGCCCCCCTTTGAACCCGGCTGCTCGCCGCGCCGGTTGCCGAAAGGGGAATGCATCCAGCGTAGAACTCATAAACTTTTATAGGAAGCTTTAGTAACCGTACAGCGACTTCCGGTTTCATCAAATGCACCTATTTTTTCCCCAAATTTTCTCTCCGCCGGGCGAAAAAAATCAGTTTCGTCGATATTTATTCCTCGTGGGAAATTATTTTAAACGTGATGTAAGCTAAAACGGTCGACTAGTTTTAGCGTGTACGTGTGATTATTTAAAATTCAAATAATCTCGATAATTTGAATACATTTGATGAGAACTTGTTAGAATTTCCGATCACCTTGGCAGTGAGTTATAATATACGGGTTACAGTTCTATTCCATGCTTTTTTTTCTTGTCGAAGTGTTGCCCATTTCGTGTGGATTTTCCTGAAAATCCACGTTGGAGAACAGATTTTTAAATCGTGATTACTTCATAATTAAGTACGTTGAACGAAGACTTTTGCTAAGTTTTTTGTTGGGGTATCCTAAAAAACGTCGAGTCGGTCGGATTGACAACGTTTATGCATCTACATCTCTACTAATCGCGGGTGATCAAATACGCGCAATTACAACAATCGACGTCGAGTTTAATTACCGCGACGAAAACTTTTCCAATCAGCTATTTCCATTTTGTCTCCTGGTTATTAACGGCGAACGAGGTAGCGTTGCGACTTGTAAACGCATCGGGGCAGCGAGCCGTGTAAACGTTGCCGCTGGAGAAATAAATTGTGAAAATATCACGCGCACTCGTCGTAGATAATTGGACATTATAATTCGGACGGGAAATCTCTCGGCATCGTCCGTCGAGGAGACGGGTGGCGAGCGTTTGAAGAGATCGGCGAATCGGAAGAAGAAACGGCCGATGGCGAAGAGAAGAATTCGAAGATGACGGTCGTCGTTGCGCGAATGGGACGATTAATTGGCTCGATGGTACTCGAGCGTATCGTCCGTCTGGCCAGTGGGAAAAGTAACATTTTTCCGCCAGCTCGGTTTGCTCGTTTACCCCGAAATTATAACAGTACACTCGAGCCGCGTCTTAGCTAACGGAAACGAAATTTTCAGCCGAAATAGGGGTTGCCGAAGGGTGGCTCGGAGAACAACAGTTGGACGAGCCAATTAAAGTGATTAAAAAAATACAGTTCCAATTTCTTTCAGAATCGTTTTGTGACGCGAACAAGTTGAATTATCCTCCCGCTGCGAGACGTTGACGTTGAGGAACGAATAGGAAAAAAAAAGTAACGGCGAGGGAAGAAAAAATATCGTGAAGAGACTCGACGACGAGTTCTCCATGGAAATCGGTCAATTTTTTATCCGGAACCGAAGCCAATTCTTTTAATGCTTTTTTTCATCGAGTCCTCGAGACTCTGGCTCGTCGTTTCGTATGGTACCTACCTTTTTATCAACTACGGTGCAGTTGCCCGAAGAACGGCACGTGCACCAGGCGGCACGCGTCCAAATGCGTCTGTCACGGCTGATCAACCGGAGACAATGACTGGCCACGCGAGAGGGTGGCGGAACCGAGCGCCCAAGAGAGATCGAAGGCAGATGGCGTCTTAAATTAAGGAAAGATGACGCTGCCAAATAGACTCGATCCATTATTCAGGAATGAGAAGTTCTCCGAAAGAAACGGGCCGGGAAACAACATCGCGGAGAACCCGTTCGTCGCAAACAGATGGAATTCGTCCACGATCACGGGGTTGCAATCGTCGATGTAACGGAACATCGCGACAAGAGAGCAAAACCAACCCTCCCGTAACGCAGTTCTCGGTCTCGTCTGTCGGCTCTCGCCTCGGAACAACAGACCGGCGGCAACACTTTGCTAGCGTGCATCTTACAGGGACGAAGCTCTTTCTCCATTTCTATGTCTTTCTTGCCCTCACCCCCGCCCCCTCCTCGAGATCATCTCTCTCTCAACGCACGCGACGTGGCGACCGGTCGAAAATACGCGAGCATCGTCAGCTCGGGATCAAAGTAACTCGTCGATCACCCTTTCCTCGACGATCTCCAGCGTCCATCGATTCGAGTCCATTTTTATCTCGAAAGAAAGCATATACCTTTCGGCACGCCGAACGACCCTTTTCTCTTCTGTGGCGGACGCGTCTCTCTTTATACTTGGAACTTCCGACACGGTACAGCCAATTAGTCGATTCAGACAGCTAAGCAAAGACAAAAAGATGGAGTGTAGTCGCGCGTCTTGAACGAATTTGAAAAAGTCCAACGGAACCAAGCATGAAATTCCGTACGAGTGATTTCGTTAGCGTCTCGTTCGCGATTTTCGCGAAATTTTTACGACGAAGAGAACGGAAGCCCAGCAACGGTAACGAATCGAAAAATGACTCGTCATCGCGTTCGCGAATTTATTTGGCCCGATCGACGCGTTCGCGAAATATATAGAAAACAGGAAACGGCCGCGTCTGCGAATCCGCGGGGTCGGTCGAGGGTGCAAGTGGGGGTGGGCGTGGTCAGCCAGGTCTCGATCGAGAAAGAGAAGCACACGCATACCTAGACCAGCGCAATGGTCACGGACGGACAAACGGGAGGACGGAGGAGCGAGAAAGATAGACGGATGGAAAGAGAGAAGGAGGAAGAGAGAAAGAGACGGAGAGAGAGGGAGTCATAGGTGGCTACTGGCCGGATGGCTCTCTCGTGGTAGCGCGGTAACAACGTCCCGCGTACGTACACGTGCGTCTACCTCTACCATATAAATACATCCATACATACATACATATGTGTGTATATATATATATATATATATATATATATATATATATATATATATATATATGCATATGTATGTATGTATATGTGTTTATGTGTGTGTGTGTGTGCGTGTATGCATGTACGTGCAGATATATGTATATATTTAACGTGTACAAAGTTATAGACATCGGCGGTGGTCCACCGGGTGCGGGTGGACGTACGTGAATAGATATGCACGCGCGTGCGAGGGGTGTATGGACGACGATGGCCCGAGGGGCAATCGAGGGAGATCGACGGAGAGTACGAAGGACGGAGCGAAGGTAGATGGAGAGAGGCAGAGAGAGAGAGAAGGTGGGGAAAGGGGTAAAAATCATTGCGCGGTCCGGCCTGGAGGCTGATCGATGCTTGGTACACCCCTATTGCCACCCCGTAGCTGCTGGCCTCCTCCTCGCGCTCCCCCGCGTGCACTCACTGATCCCTGGGACTCACTGACTGGCCAGACAAAAAATGGCCGTGGTGCATCCCGCGTAACGCGGACGTCCGATGGCTAGACACGAGCCGATGTTTGATGACCCCGGGACCACCCTTGGCTCGCGACGACCCACCGCCGCCTACCGTGCCAGCCCGGTATCCCGTCGGTGGCCTGATGAATCGATGACGTTCCGAAAAAATTCCAGATCGGAAATTAACCGCTCGCGGATTTTTAATCACGACCTTTTTCACGTAACGATCGTTCGTTTCGGTTTCGCGCTAGATTTTTTCTTCATATCTCTCCACCTCTCTCTCTCTCTCTCTCTCTCTCTCTCTTTACATCTTCGTTTTTCTTGGCCAATTTATCGCGCGAGGTTAGTTCGATCCTACCGGGCGTATAATCGTAATCGTCGTCTTCGCCATAAACGGCGAGTCGTTTATAACAAGACAAATTTTCGCACGCTCGGTGTTTAGCGTGCGTGGAAAACGAGCGAACGAAGAGATGCGCAGGTGTATGAAAGTCTAGAAAACGAAGCGAAGAATTCGCGCGGTTAAATCATTTCTTGAATAGAGATACCGAGCAGAAGCTCTGGGGTAACGTGGCCGACGACCTTTTTTCCCACTCGGGGCAGATGATTATATTTTGTCGGGCTGGAGATGAAGGGAGCTAAGCGTACCTCGCGTCAATTGTTACCCGACGCGGCGTTTAGAAATCCGTACACATTGTAAGGCTTTCTTAATGACGGAAGATATTCTATCGTACACGCATCCGTTTAGGACGCCTCCGTGCATCAGACGCGAACGTTTTTGTTTCGCGAGGTGCGAACTTAAGGACCCAAACGACGACGACTGCTGGTAAATGGGAGCCCGGGGAGCGGCGGGGGGGCTAGTGGGAAGTTTCAGCGGAGGGATAAGGGTGTGTGCATCATTAACGACGAACAGTTTCGTGAGCGTCATACATTTCAACTTTTGATTACTTTTCAACCGGTCGGACATTCGAGCGATATCTTAACAAGTTTCCATCCTCCTCCCTTTCCCCGCCTCGTTTCTTCCAAACGACGACGAAATTGCAGCCGCCATTATCGATTGATTCCGACAACGAGAGACTCGGATTGTTTTTCTGCTCGCCGGATCGAAACGATTTTTTCTCCTTGCTTTTTTTTCTCCAAAAAGAAAATCGATTTTTCGCGCATCGGTTTCCGTCCCAAAAATGGACCTACGCGTTTCTCTTTTTTCCGTTCTCCTTCCCCTACTTTCCATACCGTACATTATCCGTGCGGAGAGGGGTAAAAAGTGATCCGCGCGCGGGTATTTTATTGCAACGGTATGCACCGTTAGCCCGCGAAGGTGAAGTTTCAACTTCAATTTAACATTTCGTGACTGCGGGGAATCTTGCATTTTTCTTTCGCCAACAAACGTCTATCACCCTATCACGAACTGGGAAAACTTTTGTTTGCCCTCCGCTCATCCGACACGACTACGGCCGCGGCAAAACTACCCTAACCACCGCCGTCGCAGCAACGTTTCGTACTCGGTGTAGTCCACCACCCAACGTCACCCTCGTGTTTTCCACGTGGGGTCGTTGCGTACGATTACTACGAAACGGTATTCGGTTTACTGGAACAATTCTAATCTCTAAACCGAGACCACGAATGATATACATATTATTAACGACCCGATCGGCATCGCGAGCGGAGTTAATTGATGAGCGTTGCCCAATCGCGAGCTGCCCTCTCTCCGTTCCCTCTTCCCCTCTCGTTGTTCGGTACTCGAACAATGATCGGCCGCGCTCCGAGATCCTCGACGCTGTAAAAATGATGGGCTCTGTAATATTTGTTCGCTCGCTGATTTTCCGTTTTCCGCATTTTTCCCCGGCACAAAGGATGAAAAAGAAAACGGGCGATGACCAAAAAATGCACGCCGATGAACGAACGCCGCGGCGTAACGAGTTCAGACCCCTTTGGCAAATAGCTGTACGAAATTTGAAGAAGCAGTAATGATCGTGAAACGAGTGCATCGGTATATTGGTTGTTAGCCAGTTGGCTAATTTCCAGGAGAAATCATGAAAGCCCGACGTCCAGGGCATGGTCATTCGATGACCCTCTCCGCATCGGGCTGCCAGTCATTGCATTCAACGATTTCGCTCCCTTTTCTACTCATTGAATGACGTTGGTCGGGGTGGTTCCCGGTAATGCTTCAGCTTTTCGATGATTCTCTACAGCTATACGCCCAATGGAATGTCTACGCCGCCGGAGGGCAGCAGCGGAGGTTAGGCTGGGTCGAGGTAGGTCAAGTTAGGTCGGCTGTTTCCTCGTCTCGCTTGGGAGTTTCGTTTCGTCGCGTTCGGTTGCAGAGTTGGAGAACGTTTGGTACGCGACCAAAGATTTTTTGGGGTTAATAGAAGGCTAAACATTTTTTGGAAGAACTTGTTATCCGCCAAACTTTGGTAGCTCAACGTTTGCCCGAGCTTTGGTCCGAGGCTGGGCCGCCAATCGATGGCATCATAGTTATACGAGCCTCGAGAACTGCGCATCGGTCAATTCTCCGTTTGAATTTAATTTTCACGTTCCCCTACGAAAAAATGCTCCGTCTTATTTTTCTACATACTTATATTTATATTTGCGCACGTACATAAATGAAATTAATCGAGTTCGCGTTGATTTTTCATGGTTTGGACAGTATTGACTTTTCGTTTTCCAAGGCTCGAGCGAACATTGTTTTTTTCTTTTCCAAGGCTGAACCTATTCCGGGTTCCGTTGTTTTTCAAGGCCAGACCCCAGGACATCGTGCCAGGGCTTGGACCATCGCTCGGTCAATGCTCACGCCGAGGCTGTGTCGTTGTAAGAACAGTACCTTGATCCTTTCGGCGGAGATGTTCATCGGCGATGCAATCGCCTCGCGATTTCTCGGCCTCCGTCCGATCGATTCGCTCGTTTTTGCTTCGTTGTTCTACGGTGTCGCGTGTATTTTTCGAGATTTCCTTCCTCGCTATCCTCGAGCCTTCGTCGGTCAGGTTGGGTTGCTCGGCCTCGTAACTCATAAATAGGGGATGGCGAGGGAAATTTTTGGGGTCGGTAAGTATTCGAAGACAAGGTAGGCAGAAAGGCGTACCTAATTGGTTTTGTTAGATTTGCATTTTGTTCCTCGACGAAAAATTCATAGGAATCAACGACCAGAGCTCCAAATGCCGTCGCGGCTCGCGTCATTTGGGCAGGGTCGCGATTGTCTCGGGAGGTGCGAAGTTGTGAAAATTTGCTCGCGACGATGCTCGAGCGATGACGGCATCTAGAGAAAGACGGAGCGAGCAGGGCAGAGAGAGAGGGGCGGGGGGAGGGAAAAAAGAGAGACGGGGGTGGAAGAAATTTTGGTGAGGGAAGAAACAGACCGAGCGAGGGAGAGGGACGCTCAACGACGCGTAAATCGCCCGAGCCGAGCAACGTAACAACGTACGCGGTGGTTTCTGGGTAGAGCGATCGATTTTTGTTTTACTTTAAAAAATCTTAATGTGGCTCTGGGACGCCGGAGCCAAAGTTTAAATTGGACTGAGGCGCGTGGGTAGGGTTTGGAAGATACCGCCGAACGAAGCCGACCTGCGTGCAAGCCGAATGGAACACATGCAAGCCTCGATAAGCTACCGAATACACGAAACTCACACGTGGTACCAACGTGCCACCAGCATTCGGCCGACTCGTTCCTCGCCGCGGTATTTTACCGGCGTCGTCTACCGGGACGGTAAAATCCTCGGGGAGGAGGGGCGCGTCTTCGGGAAACCCGGAGGATCGCGATTGGAACCAACCGACGCGAGCAACGCTGGGAGAACCACGGAGAAGGTCAGAGATGTCTCGATTTTGGTCAATTTTTACGTCACCCTCGCGTATTCCTCCGCACGCACGACCCCGGGCGAAGGGACGACGACAAAGCGAGGGTTGTAGATTCGATCGCGCGAAACTCCCGCGCAAGATCCTTCCACCACGCTTTTTCGCGAGGCTACGGCAAATTTTTTCGCCGAGCTATAGCTTTTTTTAAGGTCTGTACCACCTACTTCTTACCCTCGCTCGCCTCGGCTCGGATACCAACGCCCGAGTGAAGGAGGGAGTCGACGGGAAGAGCGAATAAGGGTTGCGGCAGGCAACTATAAGGACGACGACGACGAGGGTGGACTCGCCTCATCCGTTTCTCTGCCAGCCATCCGACCGTCCGACAATCCGAGTCCCCCTTCCTCTGCTTATTTATTTCGTTTATTCAAATTTCGCGATCTTTATACATCCTTTTTCGAGCACCGTTCCGAATCGAAACGTCTTTGTTTCCTCATTAACGACGCGTCCGTCTACACGTTGCTTCGATTCCTCCCCCCCCCCCCCCCCCCCCGCACCACGCGCGTGATTTCCAGTTCTCTACCACCGAGTCGCAGATACACGACGCGTCGTCTGGTTAACGTCGACGCAACGTTCCCATCGCGCATCATCGTCATCCCATAATATTAAACGTTCAACGAGGCGATAATCCTGCAGCGATAATTTAGCAAGCGTCAAACCAGCCGCGATGAGAGAAATCTCTCTCGTTAAATATCTTAATAGCGGGGACGAGTTCTGATTTCTAACGCCGAGGGGTCTGAGGAGTCGGAGCGACCGAGACCGATCGAGACGTGGTCCCCGCGCTTCTGAATTCCTCCCGGCGTAGGAAAAGACAGAAATCGAGGAGGGTGAGAGGGAGAGAGCACGAGCGAACGAGCGAGAGACGCCGCGGAGCAGTCGAAGAGGGAACGCGGCGAGGGGGCAAGGGTCTCGGTCTCTCCGTTGTTGCGTGGTGGTTGCGGCTACGTCGGTGGCGACGTCGTTCGCGGTCGTGGTTGTTCGGCGACGGAGTCAGGAGAGCCGGAGAAGGTGGAAGCTGCGAGTTAAATGTTGGAAGGAACACCAACACCGTACAACGCCGAAGAGTGCCGAAGGAGGAGGAGGAGAGGAGGAGGAGGAGGAGGAGGAGGAGAGGAGTACGTACCGAGAAGAGTCCACGTTGCAATGATATTGATTCCAATGCTCTCCTTATATATACCGGAGAGCGGTTGGTCGAGACTGGTCGGAGTTCGTTGCTTCATGGTGGGAGATCGGAGCTGGTACGGATCAACCCCTTGCTTTCCACGTTGCTCCCTCGATCCCGCTCTCGCTCTCGTTCCCGTTCCCGCCGTTCGGCGCTCTCGTTCCGATCGACTTCGTTTTTGGCGAGCGAGAGACGCGAGCTTCGAAACCGCGATTGGGAGTGAAACGATGGCGACCGAACTTCGCTTCGAGGTTACGTCGTCATTTTTTCGGCACCGCGCCCGCGGTCCATCATCTTTTCTGCATCGGGATCGATTTTGTTCGTACTCTTCTTACCATCGCCGAATATTATACGTAGGAACGCGCGAGAGCCCCGCTTGCGAGAAGAGGACGTCGCGATTCGAGGCGGCAACAGGGAGAGCGAGAGAGAGGGAGACTACGCGGAAGGGAAGTCGCTCTCGTGATCCCTCGACGCGAATCCCTTCTCGCTCTCTCGTTCTCCTTTCGATGCCCTCGTCCTCCGGTGCGTGTCTCTCGCTCGCGCGCTGTGAAAATTCAGACGGTAGCGAAGAGCGCGAGGGCGCGTGACCTTGAGTCAATTCCGACGAATTTCGTGGATCAAGTCTTCTTTTTGTCTTTGGAGGGAGTACGTAGCTTGCGAGAGGAACGGCGAACCGAAGAAAGAGGGCGAGGACGAGGTCGTCGAGCGAGGGACGAACGGGGAGGAAGAGGGGTGAGGATCCCTGATTACTGTGGCTTCCGTCTTCACCATCTTCCGCCTTTCCCCACTCCTTTAGCTCCTCCACTTCACCCACTTCATCCACTTCATAGCGCTACCACTCTCCTTCTTCCTCTCCCTCTCTCTCTGCCCTTCTCCTTCTAACACGCTTCTTCTTCGCTCTTCTCGCTCTTTTCATCGTACACGCACATATATATATATATATATATATATATATATATATATATATATATATATATATATATATATATATATATATACACATACGTACACACGTACGTACATCTGTTCTCCTCTCTCCATCCCTCGCTCTCCGTCTCTCTCTCCCTGTTTAATTGATTTCTTAAGACCCGAAGGGGTTCGCGAGCGGATCCACCGCCGCCAGAGCGTATCGGGCAGATATGAGACTCTCTCTGAATGCAGTTTTTCGTTCTCGTCGTTTTTTCGACGAATGGATAGGAGTTCCCGAGGAGGCAGCGACCGGGTTCGAAACGGGGATGAGGAGCGAGAGATGCAAGATATTGCGACCCCGCGGGACACGACGACGGGACGACGTAATCTCACGACGGTACTGGAGACGTATTACAATCCCTTCCCTTCTCTCCCTCTCCTCCTCGCCGCACCGTCCTCGGCTGTCTACTACGCCAACCAGCTCGCGCTATCCTATCCGCGAATGGCCCATTCTCCTTGGGCTGCAGCCTCTAGAAAAGTCCGCTGTCTGTCCGACTCCCCGTCCGCGTCTCTCCACGTCTGAACCGATTCCACCATTTTCCGGAGCTTCGGATTGCATCCGCGGAATTTCTTCGCTATTTCCACCTCCGAGCATGGGAACAAAGATCTCATTTTCCTACCATCACGCTCGCCTTCCCGCGCTAATCCTTCCCCCGACAATAAGACCCCCGCAACGTGCAGTAGTAGCGGCCACACGGCAGCAGCATGTCTTACGGATCTCGGCTGAAACTAACCGAAAACCGACCGAGTCGAAGGACGTTGGACCTCGGTGTAACGGAGTACTTTTCTCGACTCGACTCACCCCTTACCAAAACCTCTTTTCACACTCCTCCCCACATCCCGCGTCTTCTTTCATCTTCGACCACGATGCGTTTCGGAGTGCGCGCGAGCGGGTCGAAGAGAGGAAACGAGAAGGCGGTGCAAGACCTTCCGTCTCGGACTCCCTTTCCGGCTCGCGGCCTGCCCTTGATGGAAAGACGCGAAGGGCAAGGTTCGGGCTCGAGCTTGACGGTAGATGTCGGTGAGTCGGGGGATAGGGTGCAAAATCGTACCGGAGTACAGACGACGCGCAGGTGGGGCGGCGAGGGGTGCGAGATGGAACGAAGGGGGTGGATGCGAAGAACAAAGAGTGCCAGTATAAGGTGGACGGAGTCGACGGTGGTCGGGGGTGTTCCGAGGACGTTAGTGGTGCATATAAGATGGGTTTCGTACAATGCACGCACCCTCGCCTTGTACTCAAGCTTCTCAAGCAATGCTATAGGGGAAGATTCCATGTGCTCCGAAAAAAGGAGGCGAGCGTGCGAGACACGGCGACGGAGCGAGCGAGAGAGAGAGACGGAGCGAAGGTGCAAGGAAAGCGTCGCAGGGACGGGAGAAGGAAAGAGATGGAAGACAAAAAACACTTGCTCGTTTCCTCGCTCAATACCCGTACGATGAAAGTTTTATGCATTTTTCTTTCGCAACTCGCACGACTCACAGTCATCGCATCTCTTTGCATGCGTCGCATTCAATCTCTAATCTCTTTCTTTGCCCTCTCCGCGTCTCGTTATTATCGTTTTGCGACGCGGCACGGAGCGTCGCGGTGCGGTTGAGATTAATTCCGCGTGACAAAGAGTCGCGATATCTGTGATCGGAAGGTAGGATATAATCGACGAGCGATACCTACGGTTGCGCGGGTCAAAATAACGACGGAGAACTCCACGGAAGGTTGAGAACCTTTCGTAAGGTGGATACACCGGTGACACTCCAGCATTTCTTGCCGCGTTCTCCGAGCGGGCTCAGACTCAAGTGGGAGCCGTTGGCTGCGGAGAGTGCTTACAAGCTCAACGTCGTCCGCGTCCTCCCTCGAAGGGAAACCCTCGCCCCTCGGTACTCTGTGACTCGCCTCGCCTCATGCCCGACATAACCTTATTCTTACACCACTTTACCACAAGATGTAGTTGCGATGGGGCCTCAGCTTGGCGTTGTTAAAGTATGTAAATCGAGACTTCTCCGCGCTCGTCGACGATACCGCGCGAACGAAAGTGGTTTTCGTTGAAATCCACTCGCTTGCCCTCGCCTGATACGGCGCTACCTTACGTCGTCGACTCACCTCGCGTTAACTCACCTCTCGTTTATTTGCCGCTGATCTTCCTTCATTTTCTCACTTGCCTGGAAAAATCCAACATACCTCGTCTGCCACACCGTTTCGTATCGCGACGTACCCTCGAACCTTCCGTCCCACTCTTGATTCTTCCACAAATCTATTCGTCCCAACGACCAAAGAATCTGCTCGTTGTAGATCGTAAAATTCGCTCGTAGCGGACTAGTTCTAAATAAAATGTCGACTAGGTACAATGCTATCCGATCTTTGCGAGATCTTCGATGTTTCCGTCTACAACCTCCTTCAATTTTCAATGAACATCCGTTCGCACTTTCAACGGTGCGAACGGATGTTCATTTTGAAATAATATCCGTTCGAGTTCGGGTAAGCTCCTTAATTTAGCCAGGTATCGATAAATTGCGGAAAACAAGGCTAGGCTGTCGTCTTGAAAGTTCTCACATCGCGAGTCGTTTCCAAAGTTGTCGTTAACGCAACGAAAGAGGTACGATGCTCGCACGAGAGCGAGAGCGAGAAAAAGAGAGAGAGAGAGAGAGAGAGAGAGACGAATCGTCGGACGGTGGAGACAGTTTCGATTCGGGAAACACCGAGCATTCTACACCGAGCTCCTCGTCGTTCCTTGTTTGCTAGTTTGTTTGTTCATCGTTTATTTTTCTTTCATCGGCAAAGGGAAACGGATAGGCTACGTGTGTGAATCCGTGAAAGAAAACTTGGCCTATTACTTCGCGTCGGAGTGCTACTTATTCAAATCACAGGAGTGCCTGCGTGCATTACTTACATTCTAAATATCAAGAGTGCTCCTTCTTTACTTACCTCTACCGACGTCGAGTATTCACTCTCGTGCCGTCAGCGGAGCCTCTTTCGTGTCTTCCTCCCGCACTTCGGACAATAGTCGGAGAATGGTGTGAAAACTACCCCCTCACCTCTGCTCCTCCCACCCCGTCGTGTCACGTAAGCTCGAACGAGTGCCTCCACCTCGGCTCCTCGTCCCATCCTATCTCTCTCTCTCTCTCTCTCTCTCTCTCTCTCTCTCTCTCTCTCTCGCTCTTTCTCTTTCTGAAGCTACTTTTCGAACAATATTTTCTGCAAAAGGAGAACGCTGCGCCGTCCTTGTATAGCCAAGGACACGCGATGGGCAAAGTTTGAAATTAAGGAGAAGGGGTGAACAGGGAGCGCAATACGCGACGACGGTGCTGAGACTCGCAAAGCTCAGTCCATACGTACAATACCGGCCAACTTTTTTCCTCGATAATTCATCGCTATGTAAAGAACCAGAAACGTTGGAATTCTCAAGTATCCACGACTCGCCGTCCTTTGTTTTGCAAAATTAAAAAAACGGAAAAAAGCTCTCGCGCTTTGTTAAATGTTCGTTCAATTTGATTTCATCCGCTTTCTAATATTTGTTTCTGCATTCAATTATATTCGTGCGTCTCAATCGAATCGGCGGATGAAAGATGATAACGACGCGACTTTTGAGACGATAAATGGCGAATTTCTGCCGCGAAATCTTCGAAGTTTGGGAAGAAAAACGAATCCAGCGGTATTCCCTCTACTCGTTGTCCTTTCACCGGAAAAGTAAATCGCGTCGCGATGGACAAAATGGATGGAAAAATCGCAACTAATTGTAATTGGTGAAACGATCGTCGATGGTGGGCAATAACTCGCTAGGTGTTTTGTCATCGTCGAAAGTAGCTTCCCTTCTCGAGAGAATCGAGGCTCGGGGCGAGGAGCGCGACGCGAGCGAGCGACCGATACCTGTGCGACTGTCTGCCTTCCGGACGTCCGTTGTTTTGTTAAAATCACGTATCCGAGTGGGACCGGAGTATCGGAGTATCGGCATGCGTCGCGACGGCGACGACGACGAGCTCGCGAACGCACGCTCCATCCTGGGAGCACCAGGATGTGGCCCCACCAGCCTGAGGTTGTGCTCGAGTGGCGAGGTAAACTCGGAAGTCGAAATTATAGGTGCGGAGAGGTCTCTGCGTGCCGCGAGTCTTCCGGCTCCTGTCTCCCGCACGTTCACCCACGTAAACGAAACGCGAAACGCCGAAGAATTTTCTCCCCGAGCTTTCGATCAAGGGAAATCCGAGAAAAAAAAATGTTCGCAGCTTTTTCTTCGCATTTTCCGCAACTCTCTCGCGTGTCTCGCGCTCAATCGATCGAGAAACGAAAGCGCGGACTTTTTTCCGCTCGCAGAGAGAATACAATCGTTCGAGAATGAATTCCTGCCGGTGCGATACGTCGCAGTGATACGAGCCATTGTCCACCCTCGCTCGCGGAATTGTTGTTTTGAAACGCGTATCGATTGGAAAATGAAGCGAGTTCTCGATCGATTTTTAAATCGTTCCATAAAAGAGTCATCGAATCACGAGCAATTTAATATTTATCTCCAGCCTACATCTTCGGAACTCCAACCCTTTTCCGTACTTTCATTTTACCATTTTATTCGCGTTTCCGTTCCCCATCCCGTCGCCGATCAATTAGGGTAATCTTCCATAAGTGGTATTGAATCATTATCCTTTTCCTTCGCTCGTTACAATATTTATATCACTCGCAACGGTCTCGTCGCGTCGCAAACTTCACCGCAGAACCTCGCGACGCTACACGACCGACAACATTCGAGGGAAATTTATTCGACGAAGCTGGAGAACAAAGTTTATGTTTTTTCTTGCGATGCCCCGGCGCAATTTCTTTCGCGCCTTTCGCGGTTGTTAAATTTCTACCAACAAACTTGCCCCGTAAACTCGCTTGCCAATACCACGCGCCTCGACTCGGTGTCTCCGCATTACGCACGGTTATAAAAACTCACTTCGCCAAGCTCATTCCGCTCGTTCCTATGACGTCATTGCCTCTTCGGCGTAACCTCAATGAATATAGATAGCTCTCGTATCTTTGCGCAACGACGCCTTCCGGTCGGCTCGGATTTCGATCAGAATACTTATTTCCGGAAGAAATTATTTCCATTCGATTTTTTGTCTCGAAAATTCGATACCGATAGCGCTTTATTTTCGCCTTCGAACCACGCTCAAGGGGATCCGTTCGCTTGCAGGCCCAAAAAACGCCTCTTTTCGAATTTTTCACGAGGACAGGTACATTTATTTAATAATAAATGTTCTGGCATTCGAATAATACAGTTTTGAAGATGTTGAGATGATTTGTTGATGCCATTACGGTAACCAATAACGGATCTTCGTGAGATCCAAAAATAAGCCCGGCAGTGAGTAAAAGATCCCAAAAACAGCTTTACCAATTGCTTTCAAGTTTGTACCAATTAAAAATGATACAATCGTATTGTACTCGAGCAAAATTTCTTTTCCATCATTTTAATCGTGTCCAGATTGGGGGATCTTTTAAGAAAAATTCACTCTGTAGCCAAAAAACGTTCATTTTTCGGGCAAAAAAAAACAACAAAAAACAGAAATAAAAAAAAACGAGTAAATGAAATAGAGCAAAAAGAACAGTAGATAAATGAAATACATTTGCGAGTTATTTTTTCGTATTTAACGCATCCAAATAGTATGGAAGAATCGAAGATGAGCGTTTTGCGCAACTTCATCCAACTATTCCACCAGTCGAAGAAGTAACAAAACGATTCACTACGAACAAATGCGATGGATTTTTTAAAATAGATTTATTTTTGCGAGATTCAATGCGAAAAATTCACGCGGTATTGCAGTCGTTTATTTCTTGATTCGGGTTTCTATCGAGTCAGCTGTTCTCTTCCACGCGAGAGATCTGATCTGATTTCATTCGGATGCGAAAGATGTTTGGGAACGTAGCTCCCGGCTCGAGATAGGAATGTAAACTTGTTGCGGTTTCTCGACACGTGATTCTCGCCTAAATATCGCAGGCTTTGCCCTGTTAGCGTGCGTGCGAGCGCGATACTTCCGCGGGTCGTGCCATGTAAACCAGGTAAGCGCGCGGACGAGGAGAAGTGTGGGCAGAAGTGAGAAAGCGGCGCGTGAGTGCCGCTGTATAATTGTGTGTTTCCGACATTTCCGCACCGGATACAGCTCCCTTGGTCACCACCCTCGCGCGCTAAGCTCTAGGCACTGCAAGCTCTCGACCGTCTTTCATCGTACTCGTGAAAAAAAATGCGTTTATCTCCGAAATTTAAATTGCCTTCCACACAAACTTGCATTTTCGTCGAATTCTCGAGATCCTCGTAATCCCGATGATCGAGGCTAGTCCGAATTTTTCCGGCGGGGGTGGCGACTTGGGCGATGATATTAATTCGAGAGAGTAAAATGTTGAAATGAAATGACAGCTGAATAGAAAAAAAAGAAAAAAAATCTGAGATCCGGAATATTTGTTGACAATGGTACGGAAGGAGACACACCTGGACGACCTCGGTGAAACTGTATTTCTATTGTCATCGCGTCAGAAGAAACGATGCCGTTGTAAATTGGACAAAAGTTTTACGAAGTTGCGGTGATCAGTCGACCTCGTCTCCTGGGGAGTCGCGCTCGTGTTGGTTTCGTTCCTTTCCACTACACGGCGGCGCGTACCTACTACACCTCTCTGTACGCTACTTCCTATTTCCAAGTTATTTTAATTAAGCAACTAGGCGAGTGCCCGTAACGCGCCTCCGGAAACGGTCTGGAAAAACTAAATCTCCGGAGGCAAATTACACGCAAAAACATTCTGTAAATATTAGCCGGTTGATTCCGCTATTTTTTTATTTTTTATTTTATTTATTTATTTATTTTCCTCGGCTGTTCCCAATTCCTACTACGTTGCCGATCCTCGTCGCGGGTGTTTCAACCGAGCTATCAGGCCCTAATTTTCTTTTAATCGCACCAACTTCGTCGTTCAAATTTTGGAGAAATGTTCGTCGTTAGTCGTGTCACGCTCTTCTACCGTTTCTCGTTATTTTATTAACGAGAAAAAGGTGTTCGTGTCGGCCGCGAGATACTCGTGTATCCTTCGAGGGTGAAAATGTAAACTAAAAAGTAATGCCTTTCACGGAAAATCGGCGAGGGGGTGGGGATCGGCGGGTGCCGCTTAAAACGAAAGGACATTTAAATTCTCGCTACGTTATTAGATCGGCGGGCGGACGACGGGATAGCAGCAGACGGACGTACCTACATACGGACAGATATCATTTGTCTTCGCGAGCACTTTGCCTGTCAAAAGACAAACATGTTATTACAAGCCGTTAGCCACCTTAGATTTATAGACAATCGCGCCGAGTCGATATCGCACAGCCCTCTTCTCGACACGTTCGCCACCCCTGACGAGTCCGCTTGATCGTAGACAAAGCTAATATCTCCTCGTCTAAGGTAAAACAGGGGATCGACGATTCCTTCGAGAACGAGAGGTGGAAACTATCGATCCCTCGAATGATTAACGATCGGTCGCGAAACGTCACGCGTGTCTCTCTAATCTGCACAGAATCGACGACGTTGCTTGGGAAGGGGGCGAAAAAACTGAAAACGGAAAGCTTTGGCCGGGATCCGGGACGACGGGAGGTGCTGTGGACAGAAAGATCCTAATATTGTGACACCGTGACAACTTATACTTCGTTAGCCGCGAACTACACGGACGTAACACGTATCCGGGGGTCGGGTTAGTTCTCAGGGCTATCATCACGCTGCGGCCGGAAGGTTCACTTAGGCACGTCTTGAGTTACTCCGCTACTCCTCCTCCTTGTCCCGGTGCCCGAGGATTCCCCTCCGGATGATATCGTCGTCACCAACTCCGTCGTTCGTCCATTGAACGGTACGTCGGTAGATCCATCGCGCGGCTCGAACCGTACAAAATACGCTGGGAGACAAGCTTCGCGTATTTCATGTCAATCGGACTTTATTTTCAACTTCGTAATGTCACGGGGAAAATATCAGTTCCCACCGCCAACGATATTTGTGGTCAGCTTTGCTACCCCCGTAACAGTCCGCTGCTGCCGACGAATCTCACTAGCGGATAATAACTCTTCCGGATATTCGCACGGCTCGATGACCGTCCCGTGTAAGTAGAGGTTCCGTTCTCGTGAAACGTTGATCGTCAAATTTCACGACATTGCGAGTGTCTTTTCTCAATTGCGTGATTATCATCCGTTTGGGAATTCGCACAGGTCCGACTGCGAATTTCCCTCCCCTCGGTTTTCTCATTATGACAATCGACGAAATGTCGATTTCGTAATCGACATTCATTCGGCATTGGTGAACGGAGGGACGGTCTTCATCGCGGATGAGATGTGAATAGCTCAACGAAGGTCGCGTGGATAGGAAAGATCGAGGCTAAGGGCTAAAGCGGAGTAACCCCGTGTTCGAAATCTACGAACACGAAGCATTTCTATTTCACGAAGGCCCGATGTAGGTACGTAGAAAAGGAGCGGGATCGATTCGATGACCATACGTGCATCGAGAAAGAAGGACTAGAGTGGCGGGGGATGAAGCGAACGATCATTCGAGTCAGTCGAAGCCTAGACCACGAAGCTCTAACCAAGCAGGTTGAATGTAGCGTCAATGGATGAGGAGCGAGATGCAGAGGCGAGGGGAGGGGTATAGAGAAAGAGACGATGCGATAGAGCGAGACTCTATACTGCTGTAGTGCAGAGTCGATGAGTATTTGCACGAGGCAAACACTAGGCCGACCTCCCCGACTGACGGTGATTGAAGAAATAAGGGAAACCTTGATGCTGGTCTCTCTTTCTCCCTCTTTCTCTCTCTCTCTCTCTCTCTCTCTCTCTCTCTCTCTCTCTCTCTCTCTCTCTCTCTCTCTCTCTCTCTCTCTCTCTCTCTCTCTCTCTCTCTCTCTCTCTCTCTCTCTCTCTCTCTCTCTCTCTCTCTCTCTCTCTCTCTCTCTCTCTCTCTCTCTCTCTCTCTCTCTCTCTCTCTCTCTCTCTCTCTCTCTCTCTCTCTCTCTCTCTCTCTCTCTCTCTCTCTCTCTCTCTCTCTCTCCTCTCTCTCTCTCTCTCCTCTCTCTCTCTCTCTCTCTCTCTCTCTCTCTCTCTCTCTCTCTCTCTCTCTCTCTCTCTCTCTCTCTCTCTCTCCTCTCTCTCTCTCTCTCTCTCTCTCTCTCTCTCTCTCACACACACACACACACACACACTTTCTCTCTCTTTCCTGTTCCATCACAGACCGTATTTTTCCTCTTCTCTCGCACTCCACCCACGACTACGCCGATAAAAACCACGAACATCTCATTGGTTTTCGTGTTCCGCATCCCTCCGCGACTCTGAACGATGCCTCGCGATCCGTCTAATTTCTTCAACTTTGTTCGCGAACGCGGCAAGCATTTGCCTCTTTCACACCGACGACGAATTCTCACACGCAAGGATTTCTCCGTACGATGCGTCGAATTTCCGCGGCATTGTGATGTGGAAATCGCGGAGATGACTTTTCCAAGAAAATTAATCACCACCTGTAGAATCGGCGCTGTTTTTCTGTTTTCGTCAAGTAGGGAGGCGCCAAAAATTAAGCAACTAAACGGTTGCCTTGTATATTTCCGGAAACGTTGCTTAAGCAAGTCAATTCGACTAACCAGCTCAATTCGCGCGAAAAAATAAACTGGGAGAAACGGTATATCGTTGTACCGGTGAAATAATAATGATAATTTGCATGAGAAGCAATGTCAGAGCTCCGCGACTAACTTTGTCACACTTTCCACGGTACTCCGGGTGTACGTATCTCTCTTCTCGCTCGTGTGCACGCGACGTACGGACTCGCGGATGAATGGATAGGGTGTCACCGGTTCCCAAGTGTCGCCCGACGCGTTTAATTTAATTGAGTCAATTCGGGTTAACTTAAAGTCGTCTAAACAGTTTGTTTAGGCGAGACCTGTGATGCACGCGAGACGAGCTTTCCGGTTAATTTCCTTCCTTCGACCAACTCCGTTCTCATGCCGCGAAAAGAGGAGACTACGAAGCGACGCGATCCGTTTCTTCCCCGTCGACTTTACTTCACCTGCTGGACCCCGTTAGAGGATCTCAGCCCGGTAATGTAGCAATTGTATCGCGTTAAATCGTGCCCAATCTTTCAATTCAATCTTGAAGGCCGATTTTCGTAGCCCTGATCCTTCGACCTTGAACTAGGCACGTTAATTCGAAAGTCGCGATTGGTCGACGACGGTCGGTGTGGCTGTTGGGAAAATCGCGGGTGTAAGAAAAATAATGCACGGCAGTCGAGTCGTCGGAGAGGTGGCGAGAGGTTCGACGAGGATCCAACGAAGCACAAAACGGAGACGTCGGTCGACGGATGAAAGGAGAACGCGAGGGGAGGCATAAGGGACACTGTTTGCCGGAAGGAAGACGCGCGCGGGCGAGCAGAGATGAGATGAAGAGAGCCAAGCCCTCCGGGACGCTTACGTCGCAGTGGTGGTGATCCGTGGTCCAAGTGGCTGTCGAGGGACACGAGGGTGTCGGGATTGGAGTGTCCGCTGTCCGGTGGGTCTGGTCCGGTGTCGACAAGGCAAGAACTACTACGGCTCTTCCGACGCAGGATCGCGTATGCCTGGTCATGAACGGCTCTACGTGTAAATATATCTCGCTGTATGGACAGTTCGGTCCGCGGTCCAGCGTCGGAAGTCACCTTCCTCATTATCATACCAGCCAGCCACTCGCTCCGTGCACAGCCTTCATCCTGTGCCCTAGTCACTTGCTCCGAGTCACGGTGCCCAAAGCAAGTCGTTTAAAGAGGAGGAGAATCGCAAGTCATAAGGCTAGATAACGCTTAACGAGGAGCAAACCTATTGAGAACCTCTGGTATGGGGGACAAGACGCAAGTCCATTACATTCAATCAGGCAGTGATTGGCTTCAATGATCGGACCACTACTCTCGACGCGGCGCACCCGTTTCAACGGTGGACCCAACCTCCGCATCTGCACCAGCCTGCATCAGGAAGCGACACTCATGACTCGATCTAACGTCTTCGTTAATTTTCCTCCATTTAACAATCTCCCCTCTTCTCTTCTTCTTGTTCTACGTAGTTATACGCGCATATATACACGTATGTATAGATATATACTCGCAGTGTCTGTCTCTCTTTCTCTCTACCTGCTCGATCTCACATTCGAAGGATCTTCGCCATGGTCCCGCGCGCCTCGCGAACAGACTGACCTCACCGACGTCGCACGTGTTGATCGGCGAAGGTGACGGGCACCGTGAAATCGGGGAGGATTTCATACGCGGACAGGCGAACGAGGAGACTTTCGGGAACGTTCGTGCGGAACGACGGGGAAAGATACGAAGGAAGGAGAATGAAAAAGGAAGAGAGGCCTGGCGTCGGGAGGCGCGCTCGGCAAGGCTGAGCCGTCTAGTCGCCAAATCGAACGTCCAACTGTGAAGAGAAGTTTGGCAATTGAATATAATTAAGTAACCCGGTTCCCTGTTACCAGCGCGAAGTCGTAGAGTCGGGAAAAAGCAGAGCATTAAGTTGGCGCAGAGCCATAAGACTTTGTGCTCCGTAGCAGCGATTCGCATCCTCCGGATAATATCGTCGTAATCCCGTGGAAACCGTTGCCAATATACCATATATCCGTCGTAAAGTACTGCTACATCTCCTGGCAAAGTACTCTGACGATGGCAATAACAGAGACACGGAAAAATGTCTACGAACGATCGATGGACACGAGGCTCCGCGTCGTTATCAAATCTCTTCGAGATTCATTGCGTGCCGGCGGCAAGGTGAGATAACGTCGCGAACTTCGTCGGGTCTCGAGCTAGGTGGGAAGTTGTCGAACGAAAGGCGATCCGAGCTGCGGAGCGTAACGGGAATGTTTCTCGAAAATCCGTTGCCACACCCCTGCACGCGCCCGACCAGTTCTTCGTTTCGTATTTAGCCTCGACAGAAGACTTTAAGACGTTGCGTTTAAAGAATCGTGGGGTCCCCGAGCATCACGAGGGGTCCGTGACCCAAGCCAAGACGTTGAGCCGTCGGCTTCGGTAAATAATACAATGGTAACCAAGAAGCTGGCGCTGTCGGTTACGCCTGGAACGGCAGCTGGCACGCGCGTCTCGAGAAAGCCGTTTCTTCGTCTAAGACGAAAGCGGTTGAGAAAACCCGGTTCGAATCTCTTTACATCCCTCCACCAATTTCTATCCCTCCTCGTCGCTTGCCCTACAGCTCGCCATCTTCCCCTCTCCTGGTCTCTGTCTCTCTCTCCCTCCGGCGTCTTCGCACACCGGCAAGAAGTTGCCTGGCCAAGGAGGGGTATACCTGGGCATTTAAACTCGGGGGTAACTACTGCAGCCACCCGATGGAATCACCTGAACTCCACTTAAGGGGGTCCCCTGGCGTCTTGCAAGGTCGTCGACTCGAAGGGATCTCGAGTTACCGATTGCTTAGAATAGCCGAACGTTTGCCGACCGCGGAGCAAGCATGCGAGACTCTCCCTCGGGTTTAGAATCTGGTTTTCGCTTCAGCCTTCGACTCCGCAAAAACTCGACTTCTGGTTCTCCTTCGAGTTCCAAGACTGCGAGGGAACCTTGAGAAAAGAATACCCTCTCTATTTTCGAATTCCACGCCGTTGAGGGCAAAGACCGTTGCTCGGAGTTCCTTCCGAGGAAGCCGCAGAAATTGTCCCAAGCTCCTATCCCGCGCCTTTTAATACCTCAAGCTTAAGCATTTCTCGCAGACAGAAGTCATGGGAACACGTCGATGCCATATGCGCGAAGAAATCTTCAACTTTTGCTTTTAATCGAAGGCAAAAAATGCCGAGCAACAAAGCGTTCTGTGTCCATTCGCTAAAAGCGGTCCGCTCACAGCTGCGGCGATCACTTCGAATAGCCGACGCGTCGACAATGATCAGCGCGGATCGCCGGTCAATAGAGCGATTGTTTTGTTAAAACCGAAATAAACTCGCCGCGGTACACGAATCACGCGAAACAGGGGTAGATATAATTTGGTCTCGTGCCAATGAATCGAAACGTATCCGATGGAAAATAATAACAAAACAGGTCGACCAAGAGTACATTAACTCGCGATTAACTCCCAATTAATAACGCATCAATTGACACCGGTCAACTTGTTGCATCGGTTCATTGATAATAGCCCATACGTGTGTATAGCAGCTACGTGTACCAGCGTCGATGCGGTAGACCTGTGTTAATAGCTTTGAAATATCCATACGCATGGTTATTTAACGGTACAGCGTAGATCCGTAGATATACGACGTGTCTATCGACGTGCATCCATATGCGTGTGCGTCGCCTGTGCCTATCCGCAACGACCTACAAAATTAACGACGACGCGATCGAGGTATTGAGAATGTTCTAACGAGAGGAACAGCGGACATGGGCTGTTGGTTGCACGTTGGTTCCCACACGCATCCCCCGCCCGGACGCATTATCTACTCGCGGGGGTACGCACCCCCGCGGACCCTCGTACACCGGCCTACGATTCCGTGACCGTGAACACCCCCTGCGAACGTCATCTACCACATGACACTCTTATATGGGAGAGGGTGAACACACCGGACTGTGGGTAGAAATGCCGATGGAACACCATGTGGGGTATATAATGAGGTTATAGGTGGACGGACGCGAGCGAGCGCGCGTCTAGCATATGCACGAATACCGCCACACGGGTAATTTCGTGAAATTATCACAGATGGGGGGAGGAGTGGGGGGAGGGGGGAGGGGGGGTAAAACGTCGCGCAACCGTTCCCGGAAGTCGGTAAAATTTTCTTCTCGTCGTCGCGCGTCGTGAAGATTTTCTCATTGCGCGTCGTGACCCAATTGCGCGACGACTTGACCCGAGCTATCCCGTGCTCATCCAAGAACTGACGCGTCGTAGAAAAATGTACGCATCCGTAGTTCTCGGTAATTAATTACCGCGGAAACATATCTTCGTAGTTACGAAGCAATTAAACAAACTCGAGGACTTTCAATCCACGTTACGAAATGTACCGCGTTAAAGTTACACCAACTATACGCGTTTCAACCAGCGAACGTTTGTAATTCACGATCAGTTGTGCAAGTTTGACACGCACGACAACAGAGAAACGTTCGAATTTTCGTGACGCGGAGAGGAAGTAGCCGCTCCCTGTGTTCTTCGTGTACGGGAAACTGGCAAACCTCTCGATCACCCCCCGTATGCATCGCGTCCGTATATCAAACCATCGAACAGAAATACTGAAGCAGCAGGTAAAAACACACGAGGCTGTTGCCACCACGCTAAAAGTAACAGGTCAGCCATAACCAGAAGACAATACACGTAAATGGTATAGGTACTTCCTGTTCCGTCGACAAAACTCTGTTCGGAATGATTTTCTCTATCCTGTCGAGGCAGGACAAGCCGCGATCTATCCTTGTCTTTTATTTATTTCGCGCCACAATTGAAGTCAGATCGTTCCGATCAGGAGGCCACTACTTTGCTGCTACCGCCTACATCACAAGCCTATCCGCGACCGGACAACGGATATTCCCTCACGCTTTCGCTTTCGCTCTCTCTCTCTCTCTCTGTGTTCGACCATCTCTCTCGCTCCCTCTTCCTCTTTTGCCACTGTCGGTGGCTACTTGCGTGTAATTACCTTCACATTTACTTCCGACGCTTCGATGGGAAGTTAGGGGGAGGAGAAGTTGCCTGAATCCACTTCCGGCGGAGCACCTTTTGTCTCACGGACGTGGCAGCACGCATGGAAGTAACGGTGGGGACCCCCTTCGAAGCTTTCCCAGGTGAAGTGGTTACCCGTCGGACAGCCTTATCTCAGAATTGAAATTTTCTGGCCATATGCCGCGTAAAAACGACCACTACGACTCGGTCGATCGCCATCTCCCTCGTCGAAGAGAGATGCGGAGCAAGAGAGAACGCGTCGGAGCAATTCGTCGGTGGTTCATCCCCGAGATACGAACGCGTGATTTTTCTGCCGAACGTTGTCTCTGAAAGATAATCTCATCGTCGGACACGGCGTTCTCGTGCTCGGGGTATAAAGAGGCATAAATTCGTGTCTGGATGCCGCGTTGGCCGCAGTTTCACAGTCGAGCGGAAAGAAGGTCTGAAAATGGGACCGAGGGGGTCGACGGGTGGAAAGGGGAGGGCAGGTGGTTCGAGCAACTCAGCTGTTGCTTCGAAACGCCACGTTCGCTGCTCGCTCGTTTCGTACTACCTCGTTCCGTGACGCGTAGGACACATCGCGTCGAGGGGGTGCGCCGGACTGTTCGGAAGAAAATGGAAAGTGCATCGCTGCGAGCCGTTCGACGAGGCAGGATCGTCGATAAAATATGTATATGGGCTACCAACGTTATAAAGAGAAATCGACGGAGCCTCGTTATCGCCAGATTATTTTTTCCAAACTAAGGACCACGTCGTATCTTATCGGAAATAATAGGTTGCCATGCTACGAAAGATTAAACCATTCGTAATTGCCCGAAGCTTCAAACGAGAGTTTCAAGAGTCGAGTCGGGAGAGGCGAGAATAACACTCGAAGATTCGAAAAATATGAAAAAATTCTCAGCCCATCGAACCTTGCGTTGACGTTCGAGTCTCGTTCGTTGATCCTTGCATTTTTCCTCTGTCAGGCTCTGTCTGCTTACAAATTCGTTGAAAATGATAATCGGTATTCGATTTCTCGTCGCTCCTTTTTTCTTTTTTTTTTTCGTTTCCTTTAGTATTCTACTAGATGAACGTGACTGTGCTCGATGAATGAGAGAAGATGATAATGCTGCGATATTGGGGAACAGAGTGATGAGACTAGTTGGGGAATACGTGAAGAGAGAGAAAGAGAGAGATAGAGAGAAAAAGGGAACGAGTGATACTAGTGCGATAAGTGCTGCTCGACCAATTATCAACTCGGATACGATATTGTCCGAGGTTTCACCGCCCCTTGCCAAGTTGTAGGAGACGAGTTATCAATTATTTTTTCTTTCGCGAAGCATCGATCGGAAAGACCGTGGTTCGCATGTCGACGGAGACTCAGGACTTGGCGAAACTGCTTTCTAAATAAGATATCCAACATTGACGCTGGTAATTTTCTTATGGTCGGCTGCAAAGTTTTTTCTCGAGTTTACTCGCCGAGCACCGTGGGTAGATACCGGTTCACATCGTGGAAGGGTGAATCGTACGAAATCAAACGTACGATTTCGCGGGCAAATCCCTGCTACTCGGGGGTACGAGGATCGAGGAGCGCGTCTCTGTCGTGAAATCGATCGAACGACGAACGGGTCGTTCGATCGATCGCCGCGATGACGTGATAGTTTTTGGAAGAGACGATCGTCACGCGTTTCGTTTGTTTCAGGCGGATATCAAGGAGCAGGGATCATCCGACGTGGTTCGCGACGAAGGACAGAGGCGCAGAGAGGGGCGATTAGCCCTTTGACGAGCTCCAAGGATGCAGCTCCCAGGCGGGAGCGGCACGAGTCCACAGGCACGACCTCCCGCCGCCTCGTTTCTACCGTCGTCCACCCTCGACAACCTCATCCCGCTGAATCACCTCGAGTCCACGACGATACGACACAAAGTTTCTAAACACCACCAGCTGCAGGCGACCATACCCCGTCGCAAGGAGTGGGGAAAGGAATAGGAAGAGGATAGGGCTATAGCTATTAGCGGGGTCGGGGGCGAACGAACGAGCATACGTACGAACGAAGGAACGACGAGCGAACGATCGGAGGAGGAAGGGAACCGAAGCGAGGAGCAGGTGCGAGCGAGAGAAACGCGAAGCGATCGCCCGGCCGCTCGAACGAAGGGAGCGCAGGGCACGGGAAACACCGCGGGAAGAAAAAGAGACGAGGAGGAAGAAGAAGCGGCGGAGGAGGAGGAGGAGGAGGAGGAGGCGAGGAAGAAGGAGGAAGAGGTGGCGATATAGGTGGCGACGGAGAAGGAGAAGGAGCGGAAGGTGGACGAGGAGACGAAGGAGGAGGAGGAGGAGGAGGAGGAGGAGGAGGAGGCGGAGGCGGAGGGGGAGGGGGAGGAGGAAGAGGAGGAGGAGAAGGAGAAGAAAAAGGAGAAGGAGAAGGCGTGGAGGAGCGAGGTCGAGGAGGATTCGGCGGGAGGCGAGGTGGTGAGCGTGGTGGGGGTTACAGGCAAATCGAGGGGAAGCAGGCAGGCTGAGGCAACGAGCCGGAGAAGCAGCCGACGCCGCCGCCGCGAGCAGCAGCAGCAGCGGCAGCAGCAGCAGCAGCAGCAGCAGCAGCAGCCGCCGCCGCAGCACCGGCACCGGAGCCACGCGAAAGAGAGAAGAACGCGGGCAGAGAACGAGCCGCAGCGAGGGGCTCGGCACGGCTTATCGAGTGTGACGGGGTGGGGGGTGAAGAAGCCCTGGCGCGGAGGGGAAGCGGAGGCCTTCGGGGGGCCGACCAACCAGACGGCCGATGATGTCATCGGAGGAGGAGACTGACTGTTTCGCCCTCTACGGAGCCACGACGGACAACAAGCAACAGCAGCAGCTTCTGAAGAAGCAGAAGCGCACCAGACAGCGCGTGGACGCCGGCGAGCCGCGCAACAGCTACTCGAGCATTCCGAATTTCAGTTCGCGTCCGTCCTTCCTGAACGGCGGCCTCTACTCAGCTATATTCAGTAACGGGCCACAGCAGCTCCCCGCCGGTGCTCAAGGACACCTCGCAACCACGGGGCCCACGAGCCAGCATTCCGCTCACGCGGCATTCGGATTTTTCGGCGCGCCGGGCTTTGGCCCCGCCAAGATGCTCAACGAACTGCTCGGTAGGCAAGTGAAGCAAGCGAGCGACGCGGGTGGATCGCCACCCGAGGGTAGCCACGTGATGACCGGTGCTGGCATGGACTCAGCGTCCACCCTCCAACCCGGAGCCGTCAACTGCGACGATCCTGCCACGGCTGCCGAGCTCACGCAGCACATGCTCCGGGATATACTGCAGGGGCGCAAACTCGCGGCGTTGTCCGTTCAGCAGGAACAGCCGAACAACAACAATTCCATTCACAACAACAACAATAACAACAACAACAACAACAACACGCCGACGGACCTTCTCAAGTCGCAGCAGCAGCAGCAACAACAGCAGCAGCAGCAGCAACAGCAACAAAATAACAACGGTAGTGACGTTAGTGCGCGTGGCGTAAGTGGTGGCACGGTGCACAGTGGTGGGGAGGACAGTGGTGACGGCAATAACATGTTGAATCCCGCGCACGCTGAGAGGGACGTCGTGATGCCTGGCGACGCGGAGGACAGTGCGGAGGACGCGGCCTCCGCGGCAAGGGCTATGGAGGAGGCCTTCGCGGAGGCTGGCATGGAACCCGGTGCAAACCTCGAGGGTAGTGATTGTGATCAGAGCCTACCGCCTAGCCCATCGGCACCGCGGTCCGGTTCCGTATCGGTCAAAGAGGAACTGAACGATTCCTCGGCGGCGGTGCAAGTGCAAGTGAACGTGAAACGAAGTCCGAGCCACTCGCCATGCCCGGTTATACCGAAAACGGAGGTGAGCTCGCCAACGACGGAAATCAAGCGTGCTCGCGTCGAGAACATCGTCAGCACGATGAGGTGCAGCCCGGCACTTCAGTCTACACCCGTGAACGGTTGCAAAAAGCGAAAGTTGTATCATCCGCAGCAGCAGCAGGTCCATCCGGTGCTGCAGCAGGGCGTCGTTGACGCGATGATAGACGACTACGAGGACAGCGAAGACGACGAGGATCCGGCGACGATCAGGCAGAAGCGCGTGGAGAAGGATGCCCTGAAATCGCAGCTGAGAACGATGCAGGAACAACTCGCCGAGATGCAGCAGAAGTACGTGCAGCTATGCAGTCGGATGGAAACGGAAGCTGGTGAGAGCGGCGAGGCGCCGGCGAGTCCTCAGCAACAACCGCAACCGCAACCGCCACCGAGACCGCCCCGTCCTCATCCACCCACGTACAACGGAATCGCAACCTTGCCACCGGATCACCCGCATGCTACCGCTGCAGCGATGTATCAGATGGGTCACAAGCTTTATCTCGAGCAACAGCACGCTGCGCTGGAACGAATGAAGCAGCAACAAGAGGCTGTCGCGAGACAGCAGCAGCAGCAGCAGCAACAACACCAACAGCACCAACACCAACAACAACAACAACAACAGCAACAGCAGCAGCAGCAGGAACACCAGCACCACCAACAGTTGAGCTCACCCCAGCCTTCCGTTCAAAGTCAACAGCAACAGCAGCAGCAGCAACGACAAAACGGCAGCACAGCCCCGCCCACGCCGCAGACGCCGATGCAAACGTCCACGCCGCACCAACCGCACAAGGACTTTCAGGACCGATTAAGCGTCTTCAGAGGCGTTACGGGAAGTTCGGGACCTCAAGTGACCGGTGCCGACCTCGAGGGTCTCGCGAACATACTGAAGACGGAGATCACGTCTTCGTTAACGAACCTGATCGACAGCATAGTGACGAGGTTCGTGGAACAGAGAAGATTCATTGGAAAGCAAAGCGACGCGGCGCAAGCTGCCGCTGACCAATTGAACAAGGATCTTCTGTTGGCGAGTCAATTACTGGAGAGAAAATCACCGAGAACAAAAGTTGTCGACAGAGGCGCGGCTCCCCAGCCACCGAACGGCCCGAACGTGCTGCGGACGCCCATGAACGGCGGTCCTCCGCCTCTGCTAGCTGGTGGTTACCCGCAAATCGGTCCTATGGGTTCTCACGGGCCACATTCCGTTCCTACGGAGAACAACCTCAATCAAATCAATCAGCTGTCACAAATACGACGCAGCAACGCTGGATTCGGAACGCCGAAGCCAACGACGATTTACGCTATGACTGCCATTCAGGCGCAACAGCAGCAACAGCATCAACAACAGAGGGAACAGCAACAATGCGAACAGCTACAGAGGGAACAGTACTGCAACATGCGAAACATGGACGAGAGGGATAGCAGGGATGCCGAACAGAACGAGGCTCTGTCGCTCGTCATGACGCCGAAAAAGAAACGTCACAAGGTGAGTTATCCTCGATTGATTCGTTACCATTCCAACATCGCTCACATCGAGCACTTCTATCATTTCAATGAACTGGCCCGTAACGGCGACTAGTCTACCCACCCGTTCAATTCACGTTGATTGAAAATTTTATTACAAAAACAAATACAAAAAACGTAATCTTCGCGATATTTACTACCATTGTAATATATTAATACGACTAACGCAGGGGTAGCAAATGTCTTGGACATTGCGAAAGGATGAAACGAAACGAAAGCTCCACGTGTTTCGACAAGTTCGTTCCTCGTCGATGATATCGCGAGCATCCCCGGAAACGCGTACAAGCATCAACTCGAATCGTATGATTGAACGTGCAAACGTTACGCGACACATCATCGCATCTCTTTTCATCGTGATTCCTCTTGTCCGAAAATGATACGTCTTTTTTCGCCCAATCTCCAATCGATCATTCAGAAAATCGCTACGTCGTAAGCTGATCGTAAGCTTTGTCGAAAAATATCTCGGCATTTACCTCGGCTGTAATCGGGAGTAACGAGTTACGTGCGGTTCGTCTTGTTCACCGGTCAGATTACCGCGACATCGGGTCGTGCGCGTTGAGTACATATGTAGCGAAATTCTCGAAGCCATAATCGATAATTATTGTTCTCCAATCGTGGTATTTTAGTTTTACCCCCTACGTTTATCCACGAAGATTTTGATCGATTATCAGGTGACGGACACGAGAATCACGCCACGAACCGTATCGCGGATCCTCGCTCAGGAGGGTAACGGTCCGCAGTGTGGTAGTGACAGTCCTCCGCCACAACCACCGTCCCGACCCTATCACCCACCGCCACCGATGCTGCCGGTGACACTGCCAACCAGCGTCGCGATACCAAACCCCAGCCTCCACGAGAGCCAAGTCTTCTCGCCTTACTCGCCGTTCTTCAACGCCCATCCGGATCAACGTCCGCTCCCCGGGGGTCACCATCTACCAGCGAGTCCGCCCGCAGGTGATCTCAGGGATTCACCGCCGTTGCCTCACCCACCGGCGATGCTGCATCCGGCACTTTTGGCAGCAGCGCAACACGGGAGTCCCGATTACGGTCACCTCAGAATGGACACGAACGATCGGGCGAGCGACTGCAACTCCGGCGACATCAGCTACGACGGAATTCAGCCTACAATATCCTTTTCTAATGCTGCTAATTATCGACTAGCAAACTTTAACCGCGAAAACCAAATGTTTTTGGGGAAGGGGAACGAGAGATGGAACGAACGAGAGACATTGTGTCGTCGCCACAGCGGCTCTCGGCATCTTCTTGAAACTTTTACGGCTAGCAGCAGAGGTTTCGGTCCCGCTTTCGGAAACAGAGTCCCTCTCGAGCGCTACTCTCTCTCTCTCTCGCTCTCTCTCTCTCTCTCTCTCTCTCTCTCTCTCTCTCTCTCTCTCTCTCTCTCTCTCTCTCTCTCTCTCTCTCTCTCTCTCTCTCTCTCTCTCTCTCTCTCTCTCTCTCTCTCTCTCTCTCTCTCTCTCCTCTCTCTCTCTCACCCCTCCTCCTCTCCTCTCTCTCTCTCTCTCCCCCTCCCTCCCTCTCTCTCTCTCTCTCTCTCTCTCTCTCTCTCTCTCTCTCTCTCTTCTCTTCTCTCTCTCTCTCTCTCTCTCTCTCTTCTCTCTCTCTCTCTCTCTCCTCTCCCCCTCCCTCCTCTCTCTCTCTCTCTCTCTCTCTCTCTCTCTCTCTCTCCTCTCTCTCTCTCTCTCCTCTCTCTCTCTCTCTCTCTCTCTCTCTCTCTCTCTCTCTCTCTCTCTCTCTCTCTCTCTCTCTCTCTCTCTCTCTCTCTCTCTCTCTCTCTCTCTCTCTCTCTCTCTCTCTCTCTCTCTCTCTCCCCCCTCCCTCCTCTCTCTCTCTCTCCTCTCTCTCTCTCTCTCTCTCTCTCTCTCTCTCTCCTTCTCTCTCATCTCTCTCTCTCTCTCTCTCTCTCTCTCTCTCTCTCCCCCTCCCTCCCCTCTCCCTCTACCTCGGCTCAACGAGACTTTTCTCTTTTCCATCCCCTTTCTTCAATCACGAGCCGGGGATTCGTAAAGAGGAGAGAAGCATACTCTGATGAGCCGAGATGAGACGGCATGTAGCACGAGCTATCGTTGCAATGTTCGGACCGAGGATACGAATCGAGAAAAGTAGTCGAGGGCTGAAAAGTTCACCCGCGTTGGAAAGCTCGACCTCTCCGGTATTTCGCCAAGACTGTATATTCGATGTTAGCCATGAGATGACTAGTAGTTTTTTCGTTCTAATCGTACATCCACGATACGGTCGCGATATCGCGGATATCGACCGTTCATTGACGCGAATGTTCGCGGATCATTCGAGAGCTTTTTGCTGCAATTATTCCAAATAGCTTCAGTGATTCGATCGCGTTACCGTACCGCGGCCTATATCGCGCGACTGCGACGACTCGAGGTACGAAGGGATTCGTTTCGTAAGGATTTCGAACGGAAAGTCGCGAGCAAATCGAGAATCGTTAACGACTCGGGGCTAACTCAGGGATAACAAAAGATCGAGTCAATTGCGAGCGACGAGACGGACGGTGATTTGGTTTTTTTTCGAAGGCAGTGCACGCGGCCGACGTCACATGGCCTGAATGTTCGATCGGTGCATTTTTCCTCCTTTTTCCCCCGTGCCTTTGATGTCGAATCAATGCTGCAATTTTTTTCCGGGGTAAGTCGACTGGCTCGAAGCGAAAACCGGACCGTTAACCGTCATTCCCCTTTCTCTCCAGAATTACCAGTTCAAATATCTCGCCGCTCGCGTATTTTTTAATCCGAGAGAAATTTCTTTGAGACGTCGTCGCGCCGACGACGATGATTATGGGCGAAAGAATACTCGATCCGTAGAAATTCCCAGCCTCGTCGGTCGCATTGCGTCAGGAATCCCGGGAATATCGCACCGTTTCGCGCCAGTTTATCCGCTAGTAACGACGTATCTAATGGAAAATCGAATATCCGCCTGATCTCATTCGCGATACACGTGGATCGCCGTCGTGATCGGGTATGTTCTGAAACGTGACACGTGCTCGCGACGCGATAGTTACGGAAAGAAACGGACGAACAGACGGACGTACGAACGGACACAAGGAGACAACACACGGATTAAACGAATAAGAATGCGATGAAACCACATCGGGAGATCCCATTACCGGTAAGGAAAAAGTAAGGCTTCCATTGAGACTGCGGCCAATCGTGGGTCAACCTGCTTGGATATTAGATCCGTATTCAGCGACTCGGTCAGCTTGTACGATTTCTAATCCAATTTCACAAACCAAAGAAACACCATTTAGACCAGGAAGCGTCTGAAATTCATCGCTGCGAAGACACGCGTTTCGTCGCTCTCCGTGGTGTATCGTCCGATCCGCGATTTTCTCGTGATCGCGTGGGTTCAGCTGTCCAATGATACCCGTAAAAATGAATAGGAGAGGGGAAGGGGGGTAGAGAAGAGCGTATCTCGTTCCATCGTCTCTCGTTTCCTCATCCCTTTAGGTCAGTAACAAAATCACGAGCATGTCAGCGACCTGCAGAAACGACATTTCCTTAACCACGGTGAACTCGTCGACGTTAACCCCGATGCACCTGCGTAAAGCGAAGCTGATGTTCTTCTGGGTTCGCTACCCTTCCTCGGCAGTGCTGAAGATGTACTTCCCGGACATCAAGTTCAACAAGAACAACACTGCCCAGCTGGTCAAGTGGTTCTCGAATTTCAGGTACGTGTTTTCCCCTTACAATACCAAACGAAATCCAACGATTCCACCTCGAATCCGTTCAGGATTACGAGATCGAACGAGAGATCCGTTCTCCTCCCGCGAAGAATACCCGAGGCGATTCGAGGTTCGAGCCTCGGAATTCCTCGTTTTATGCAAACTACTCTGCGACTGACCACTCCCTCCGCGGAGACTTATGGTCCCGGGAACTAGACCCAAGAGACGGGTGTCACGACGTGGGTGTGTCCGAATCTTAATTACAACCCCGAAAAACCAGCGCTTTCGTTGCCAGCACCTGACTCTGTAGTAGGGCAAGTCCTTGCCCAGGATACCTGGTCAGTCGGCGAGACTGTTGCCTTGTCCACAGGAACTCGCCACAAGGCATTAGTCTGATTATAATTAGGTTGAGTAGCCGCAGATCCAAGATACACCTACAACTATAGCCCTCGCGCTAACGTCTCCTCATTTATTCAACGACGCCGCGTTTTAACGCTTTTCTTACCACCAACTCTCTTCTCTCCGACCATACCTCGAAATTTCACGTCAAGAAACGGGCCATTTTTTTCACTACGCAACACAGCCACTTCTCGCCCCCTCGTGCTTCCACCGACCTTCGGCATTTTCCGGCGATTGGACTGATCGATGATAATGCCTACTTCTATTCGCGTCCCGGCTTATGGAAAGGATTCGAGGGATGAAAATTTATCATTTTGTCGAGACCTGAAACAGCTACGTTGTTCGTGAGTCGTGTTATTGCGACTGCGAAGAGGAGACCAAAGGATGGGCAGGCGCTCGTAGAGACAGAGAGACCCCTCCGGCTTACAAGACAAAATGTTTTCAAAGTTTTTTTTTTTTTTAAATGTCTTCGTCCCTCCGATAATTAGCATCGTACCACGCAGCCTTCAGCAACGTCGATCCCGATGCATTTTTTTTCTTTCTTTTTTTTTTTTTGAGAAACAACGCTGATACAGCTGCTCTAATCTTCTCGTCTCGCCTGGTCACATCTAGTTACTCGTCGACCAGCTTGTCGCGAGATGCTTCGGTCACGTCACGCGATACTCTCCTCCTCGTACGCGAGGTCTATTTATTGCCTGCGGTTTTCAGTTATTATCGTCGGTTCTTTTTTCTATACTTTTTTCTTTCCCGTCGCAAGACAATGCACGCGTCGAAGATAGCGACGGGGCTAATCACGTGAAGCATGGAAAGAGGGGCGTACGTAGGGTCGGGGGAGTCCGGGGAATTTTCTCGCGGTGACTTTACTCGGAGCGTGTTTCATCTGATAGCCTAATGCACGGCTTCCTATACGGAAATGTCGATCGACATTATCCTACGCTAGGAGGAGAACGCGGCGTTGTACTTTTGTCACGAGAACCCAAGCTCTAGTTTCCGATATTAAATATTTAACTTCGTATCACTACGTTAGCGTTGCCCCTTTCGTGTGTATCCAACACACATCTCTCGCGTATTCGTCACACGCGCGCTTCGCGGTGCCGCCAATATTATACGCGACCGGTATGCAGACACATAGCAGCGACGAGGACAGGTACACGTGGCCACGCGTGTGATATATCTAATAGTGACTGAAACAAGGGCGTAAGTGGATTTCAGAGTTCGTACAGTCAGCTCTGCGGATTTATCGCGTCGGATTGAAAAAAAAAAGAAAAAAAACTGAAAGGGAATAACAGTGACGCGCAAACGATTCGTCGAGAGAAGCTTTCCTTCCTCTCGTATCGTCGCACCATCAACGCGTATTTTTTTTTTATCCGTTTATTTATCAATCTTTCATTCGTTCGTGTCATTCTCGGCCCGAATTTTATTCCGCGTCGTGTTCCTATCAGTATTTACATTTATACGAGCGTGAAAAAATACCCGACGGTAGCGAAATTTCATTAAATAATAAACCAACCATCGTCGGTCGCGTTGGTCACGCTTCCGTTTTCCTTATCTCAACAAAGTCCGCGGTGATCGTTGATTATCAATCTCGCGATTCAACGCTCGCTCCTGGTTCCTCTCCGCAAGCTTTGGAGGGTCGTCGATTTTTTTTTTTTACCACCCCATATATATTGTCTTCCAAACGACTTGTCGCGAGGTCGTTTCAGATCTTTATCCATTTATTATTGTTCTGCTTGTCCGCGTGAAATACTTTTTATTATTACTTTTCATTTGCATCGCGATGTTCGATCGCTTTCACCCCGGTTCGTTCGAGCTGGAACGAACTGGCAAGGAGGGCGTCGATCGTAATGACAAGCTAATTTTCTAAACACGAATTTCCTTTTTCTTTTCCTATCGCTGGTATCGGTCACGCGGCAGAAAGTCGTTAGTGCAAGTACGAACGTACCATTTTAACGTCCGGTGGGAACTATTTACCCCGACAAAATCGTGTTACCAACAATTTCGCGTTTCCATTATACGAATCACAATCATTTCGCCCGTCCACGATCCACGATTCCAGCAAAATCGAAAACCAACGAGAAAATCATGGAGGAAATTCCGAAAGCAGCCCGATTTCTCGAACGCGATTGGTTGTTTCCGAGAAACAAGTGACGGTAAAAATTTACGATTTACCGACTTATTTCGAGGGCGGAAGGGTGGGTGAAAATGTCGGAAAGCACGAACCGAATATACGAACGAAATATAAATGATAAATGAAACGAAGTAGAATAGAATATGAGAAAGGAAAGGAAAAACGGAGATACGTGGGTAGTCGGGGTTGGTCAGTTTATCGGATCTGACGAGGTCACGCAAGGACACTAGCGACTAGTCTAACGGATCTTATCTCAACGGATGGAAGGAATTCACCGCGCCGGGAATGCCTTTTAGCCTCTGCACGAAATTAACTCGGACGCGGTCGTAATTTCTCGCGGACAGACGTGAAATGACGCTCGATGAATGAAGTGCCTGATCGTCGGTGGCGAAGACGATGACGACGAGTAACTAAAGGTCGATCGGTGCGAAGTTACCGATGCAACGGGAAGAAACGAAAAGGAGCAAAGCAACGATTGCGGAACACTTTCGGGAAATGTAAGAGAAATTGTTTCCCGGACTTAATCAGGAGTGTTGGCATTATAGAAGGCAGTTTAAAAAGGGAAAAGCATCCAATTAAAAGCGGCGCAATTTACCGGCGAAATCTTAACAACGAACCGGAGAGAGAGAGAGAGAGCGAGAGAGAGAGAGAGAGAGGGAGAATGAGAAAAAGAGCGGATAAGAGAGAGGGATAGAAAAGAAGAGGGAAAAGTACCAGAGGTAATCTCCACACACGGCTTGTGTTTTTTTCTCGGTGCATTTTTTAATCCCGCAAGATTGTACGTGTAGCAGCGAGGGCCATTTAGCAAACGCCCCGTCGCTACCGGCGCGGTGGCTCCTTCCTACTACTAGACGTACTACCTCGCAACACAACAGTCAAACCCACCCACTAACGACCCGCGGAACCACGCGACCAACGAGCCGACCAGACCAGGCCTGCTGCATCGCGCGCTTACTCGCCCACGTGTGCCAGGATTTTCTCTTATTGTGAGAATAAGCTGGGACACAAGGAGAGAGAATATCGAGCCTTGAGTGAGCCATGGCGTAGACACGGCCACGTCGACGTCGAGTATATAACCCAGGTGAGGATAGTTTCGTCGAAAGGCTCCAAAATCAAGAGGAGTTGGGCCACAGTTAGGTAGTCGGGGCGACGATGATCCGGGACCAACAACAAACGCGTCTCATCCCTTCTCTCATCCAGGAAACATCGTTCTGGATGCGATTCGCGGTATCTAATTGTAAAACAAATCCCAGGCCATTAAATTCGATCGGGCTCGACTCCTATTTCCTACCGCAGTCCATCACGGAGCAAACTTGGGTTCTATATTTCGCGCTGTAAGTACAACGGTCGAGCCACGTTACACGTATCTATTGAGGACACTTTGCTGGATCTATTCGTAGCATGTCTAGGAAAGGACTACTTTTAGCGCGCTAAGTCCAGTCCTATTGATCTGTACAGATTCGCGCTGTAGGTACGCGAATGAATCGAAGAATACGTTTCCGTAAGGGCTGCGTGACACTTATTGAGTGAAGTGGAGACCTGATCACACATGCACAGCGATACGAGGATATTCGCGAAGCACTCTCGGGCGTTAACCTGAAAATTACGGGGAAAAATATAATAACGGAGATTGGAAACGATTTGGGAAAAGTGGCGTATAAAGTGACTGCAGCGTTAGACAAGGTAGAGTCGTTACGAAAAGTTTCGAGGCATGTTCGTATCTCGGATCGTTGGAGATCTGCATTTAAAAACTTGAACCTCTTTTATTTCGTACAAAAGACCCACGTGCTCGTCGTATTGTGTAACTCGAGGTGGTACCTACATACGAGCTTCGCGACGCACATGCCGTACATCATCCTACGATAAACTACGGGGAGAGATACTTTTATTGCGTACGAGAGTAAAATTAGACGTTCTCCGCTCGCTCGTTTCGTAAAACAATGGAAATCGTGGAATTCGAAAAAACGGGGAAGATGCTGCCCGCGATCGCGCGGAAGAGGCTTCGTGAAAATGATAAAACTGAGAGGGAGGTTCGTTGCATTCGCCGCGTCAGCTGTAAGGCTCCGACGCGGGTCCGTGTACCTCGATGAAAGGGAATGAAAAGGAGTGAAACAGAGGAACAAACAAAGATTCGAGGCAAGGAAATTTTCTCCGGTACGTAAGCTCGTGTAGGAATTACCCCGACAAAAATATCGTCTCTCCGCGTAGCGCGCGAGCTACAAAGAAATCTACATACTTATATAGAAAATCTCGAGAATTTCTCGCCAGCTCCTTAATTAAAAACTCAGTGCACGGCACAATGGAGTGGCAACTCTTTGGATACCGCTGCTTCTGGTCGGTAGTCCGGTACCGTTAGTACTGCTGACGAAAGTCTCGCGTTACGGCGGTACCTACCTTACCGACCCACCCACCTACCCCTATATCAGGCCCTACTAGCTGCAGACTTGCCTTCGCTTCTCTTTCGCGGGCGTCAACGCAGGGTGAATCATTCCTCCGCCCTAATTGAACATGAATTAATCATTTCTCGCCGGTACTAGGTCCGTATAATGGGGCGAGTCGTCCGATTAATTACCCTAGAGAAATGCAAAGGTTCTCTTCTCGTTCATTTACCACTACCACCACCGCTCCTCGATCCTTCCTCCGTCTCTCTATCCTCTCGTTTCACTTCCGCGTTTTTGGTCTCTATCTTTTTTTTCATTACTCCTCGTCAACGACCTACGTCACTAAGACTCCAACGAATCCAACGAATCTTCGTCACTCGTCCGTTACGACGGAACTCATCGCGACTCGTTGTCGTTCGCGTGTCTCCTCTTTCAATTTCAAACGTTCGCGACGCTCGATCCGTCGTTTTTGTTTTTTATTCGCAGGTTCGTCTCGCTCTTTTCCATTCCGCGGATGTTCGAGGGGAAATCGAGGGGGCGTGGAGCGCAACTCGCTCGGGCATTTAAGACCTAAGAAATGCATCAGCTGGTGCACCCTGCGAGCCAACCAGGCCGACCTCCCACCGAGCTCCGGCGGTTGTGCGAGTAAACGGCAGTCACTTAATTAAAAATTACTTAATTACGTTCTTGGCACTAATTAGTGGCGTTTGGTTCCCTGTTACCCGCGCGCCTCCCAGCCCCGGATCCTGTTCCTCGTCCCTCGTCCGCCTCGGGCCGCCCCTTTGCCCCTTTGCAACGGCCCACCTCGCCTCGACCTGCCAACTTCACCTAAAGTTACCTACGCGGAAAGAGACGACTCGTCGTTGCCCACCTCGCACTTATTAGAATGCACGAATGAACGATCGAACACAAACCCGTTACCGGAACTGTTGAACGAAGCTGGATAAATAAACGATCGGTTACTCTCTTCAGAACAGTTTCTCCCCCTCATCGTTTCACTTTCGATTCTCTCGATGAGATGAAATCTTCTCGAGTTTTCTTCCTCCGACTAGTTTCCCCCGATCGAGTGTTCTCCGCGACGCCTCTCGAGGATTCTTCAAGATTCGAGTCGTTATGGTACAGGTACTGTAAAGATCGAGGGAAGCTTAGTCACCGTCATCTCGGTGTTTCTTTGCTTTCTGCACATTTGTGGGTCGGAAACGTAGGAGACGCCGGCGAAGGTGGTGGGAAAGCGTCGGATACGGACAGGACGAGGAGCGGAGGGGGGTAGGAGGGTTATTGGTTGAGCCGCAGACAATGCAGCGGCCTTAGGGCTATCGCGGGTGGAATAACGCGAGCGGACGCGAGGAGGGGCGGGTGGGAGACGGCGGATCGCGGATCGCGGATCAAGGGTTGGGTGCTCGCGAAAGGGTGGAAAGGGTGAAGAGAGTCGAGAGCGCGGAGAGGATAGACTTTACAGGGGATGTAAGCATCGCCAGTGCAAGGCTAATCCTCGGCTATGAGTTGCTACTTGCAGGCGAACGTGCGCGCCGCGTACAGTCACTCGCAAGAGATCAGTTCGCGACCGTAATCGCGAAAACTCTTCGATTCCCCATCGAATCCACCGCAACTTCGCGACTCCGGTGAACGACGGGATGAACCGCGAACGATGGTCGTCGGACACCGAGTCCGGTAATCCCATCGGCTCTCTAAACACTCGCATCTCGGACCCGTCGCAACCTTGATCGCGCACGTGTCAATTTTCCAGCCGAAATTTGCGGCTCCAAGAGTTTTTCACCCGAAATTTGGAGATTCACGATAAACACTCGCACGAATTTTCGTTGCATAGCCATCGCAATCGTTGCGGACAGATTATAATGAAAAATGTACTTCTTCGTCGCGACGAGCGAAGGAGCGGGGTGGGGGAGGGGTTGGGAGGAGACGTCACAGATGTCCCATTTTCGTACGCGCGACGGTGCAATTTGAAGCAATGACCGCGTGACTGGTGAAAGTACGTACCTCCTAGTCGAGAAAGGATTCGGAGAGGTGGGATGATGATTGACGCCCGGCACAGACCATCGAGTGCCGTCGAATAAAAAGATCGTGGGGCGATTTCTGTGAGAGCAGAGGTGGGAAGTTGGGGACGGGGGACAGGTGGAAAAAAGCTGAATGCATCGAAAAACGGATGGACTTAGGACAGACAGTTCGGTAGGGGTGACTCCGCGACACGACGCCGAACGGGTCATCGGCGAACGTCGATCAGCCGTTTTTCGATCCATCAGTCGAGCCGGTCTATCCGACTCGTCCCGCTTTCATCGCGTCGGCGTCCAACGGTGGGAAAATTTTTATGTGAAATGATAATGCTGCTCCACGATGTCCCGTCCAGCCCGCCCTAATCGGCTTTGTACCCATCGCCGAGGCCGGTTGGCTCGAGGGTAGAGAATCTGCCGGATAGCGGATAGAGGAAGCGGAGGGTGGTGCCGACCCACCAGCGCCACCCCGACCCCGTCTACTACTTCCACTACTTCAGCTTCGGCTTCACGGGAGATTTAATTTGCGTCGACCGACGAAAAATCTCGAACACGTTTCGTTGGAAAAATAACGAGCAGAAACGAATCGTGCGTTTACCTCCCGGCTTCCGTTAGCCTCGTCGAAGAAGAGATCGTTATCCGCGAATTATCGCGAAATTTTGTAAATTCTCAAACGCATCGTTCTCCCAGATCCTTGATTCGCCGATCCGTAATTTACTACTTCCAGATCGTTAACTTGCCAATCTCCTTCGACGATAATGCGATGTATGCGTTCGTTAGCAGGAAACGCGAGGCGAAAGCCGCGCGAGGAATTTCACAAATCGCGCCTATTCTCCACATTTTTTCGCATTGTTTTTCTTTCTATATTCGTTGGCTGCTGCTGCTGCTACTGCTATCGATGCAGTTGAAAGGTGAGGGCGAGGGCGAGGCATTTACCGCGCGAATACGGGAAGGCTATCTATGCTGAATTGATTTCGTTTGCAAAACCTCTCGTCGTCCTTTCCACGTTCGGTTCTCTTCAAAATTTCATCCGTTTCCCTCATCTGCGACGCACCACTGTCCCCCACCAACGTCCCTCTACCTCTTCCGGCTGATCTTCTCATTCCGTAATGCCGGATTTTTCCGGGGTGAAGTACAGACGCGGCAAAAGTGCAAAGTGCATCGGTAGGCAGAGGGAATATTCATCTCGACGTCGCGCAGCAATTTCAACCGGAATTAAATGATTTAGCCTGTAACGGAAAGCATTTTATACGATTACGACAAAAAAACACGCTTTCCATCGACTCAGCTGCGACGACGTGAACGTTGCCTCGAATTTTCCAAATTCTCCCGGGATTTCGCATAATTGCAATTTTTTCGTCCGATCGATCGACTCGTTTTCCATATCCGTGACAGCGATTTTCCCGTCTCCTTTCAAATTTTGCACCTCCGCTGTTTTGGCATTTTGTTTCGAAGCAGAGTTTTCACGAATACCTTTTGCCCCACACTGGCTGTCATTTCTCCTTCGTCCATCCGAAATATCACACCTGATTTGAAAAAAAAACGCATACGATATTAGACCACCCCAGAAGAAAAAAGATTTTCTTTCATGTCGCACCACTTGAAGCTATCGCTAATTTTATAATTCGACTCCTCGCACGAGATGAGCCCCGTGCGATGAGTCTAAGTGGTGTCGCAAAGTGGATTCTTTTTTCCATTTGATTGATACGTGAAAAATTGATTTTCCGTGCTTAAAATCTCTTAGCTTTCTTTTTAAGGTGAATGATACTTCAAAAATCGCTGATTTGTATCCTCGTAGATTGAACAAAATTGTCATATTTATTTTATTTCACATGAAAATAGTTTGATCGAAGAATTAAAATATTTCATATGGTTTTTCATGGCAATATTGAGAATGTATGGGTATTTCATTCATTTTACTGATGGTAAAACAGAATTGTACTAATGGCGCCTAATTCGAAACCGCAACATCGTTATTTATCATTTCTACTTCTACAGAAAGTACATCTCGAGGTCGAAACCAAAATTTTACAAGAGCCATAATTTTATAAAACCCATAAAAATGGTAACTTTGAATTTTGAATCATTTTGTGCCTTCAAAACCGAAATTATATGCGTTTCAATGCGCGAAGTCGATTTTCTACGTGTTAATTAAACGCACAAAAATGAATCCTTCACGCGACACCTCTTGGGCTCGTCTTGTGCCAGAAACCATGTTACGATACTAGTAATAGTATCGGGTGGTGCGAGCAGAGAAAAAAAATCTGGGGTGGTCTCGTATATATACATATAGGTATACGCAACGCATCTGAATTTCCCCCTCGGGTCAGAACAGATATTCGTTTCGCATCGACATTTTTCCCCAGCTTCGACCGATCTTTCATTGCTGCCGTTGCGCAAATCCCTGTCGTTCATTTTTTCCGCCGATTAACTAGCGCCTGATCGCTAGGAATTTTTGAAAACCAATCGAAAACCGTTTGTCCCCTGGAAATTGCTAGTTTACTCTGCGGCGCGACGCGAGCTACGATTCCAACAGGTTTAATTGATAATTTGTGATAATACGTTGATTATTTCGTTTGATCCCGTCCAAGCGTCGCGAGATAATACGAACCAGACGTTCGACCCGTATCGTTTCGGGGCTCGAACACAGTCGGGAGCCGGTAAAGGGTCGCGAGCAAACGAGCGAGCGTTTCATTTTCCACATATCCGTTTGAAATTCCTTGAAACGTGTCAGGAGCAGTCGCTTCGCTCGATTTCATATCTGCGGGGAATAAAAAACCGGAAAAAGTAGAAAAAAAAACATAAAGGGTGGAACGAAAAACGGACCGGGGTGAAAATTTCGATCGATCGATTCAATTTCAATCGTTAGGTCCGTCGGGAGCTTGCGACGCGAAAGCTTAACGGTTCGTCCAACACCCATCGCGAGCAGAACAAGATTATCGTCGGCAATCGTCGAGTAACGGAAATGTATCAAGAGCTCGAGCGTTGCGCCGGTCTCATCGTATACCTCTACGTGTTATGGCGGCTCCGTATGCAAATCGCCCATATGTCAAGTTGCCAGCGAAGTATACTTACAAGTAATCCGGTCATGCGGGTGACGAAGTAGCACCAACACGCGAATCGGCGACGTCGAGGATGCCTCGAGATACGTTCCACGTATCTTACGTTTCGTCGGTGTAATACGGGCGATAAGTAGGCCGTCGAAATAAATTTATTCCCAGGTCAATAAAACGCGCCTAGATCGATGGATTTCGATCGCTCGATATCAATACTTACCGATGAATCACGACGAAACCTCGGCGTCCCCGCAAAGTGAATGCCGAACGCGTTACGTACGCGTATGCTTACCGAGTAGCGAACGTTTAACGACCATCCAATCGTAATCCGCGGTCCTATTTACTGCAATCGTTTTTCTCGATTCTACGAGCATCGACAGTTGTCTAGCAAATCCTATTTGCCATCGCCCGATAGACGCCGCAGTCGTATCTTTCGCTCTCTCGACCCTCGAGGGTGTCTTCCCCCCCCCCCCCCCCCCCCTCGATCACCCCCGATTCTCCGGTAAGGTTCCCCAGAATCGTCCCCTGTCTAACCTACTGCCCCACTGTATCGCGAAACCCCCGACCCCTCGACAGCATCGGCGTACCTCGCGAGCAGCCCTAAACGTAACGGTCCTCGACAGATCAGATCTTCGATCATCCTTCGCCCTTCTCTCTGTCGCTCGTGGACCTTTTCACGTATTTTTTGTTGTTTTTTCTGTAATTTTTTTTTTTTTTATTGGCGATTCATCTCTTTTTTTCCATTGCCATCGGGATTTATAGGGGATACTCGCATAGGCTAGTCTGGAAGACGGGAAGCTCGCGCTTCTCGACCTCGTTTCCCGCGTCGCGTCGAGCACCGTTGTTGCGATGGTTTTTTCCGGGAAATGCGCCCAGACCGCGATGCGTTCGCTTCGTTCTATTTCTTCGATCGTCGCGGAAATTTTGGCGACGACAATCGTTCGAGAGGGGAAAACGGCGTAATAAAGTTTGGCGCGACGGGACAGCGCGCTAAGTTGATAACAAAGAAATATTGATTTTTTTTCCAACGCACCGTAGTTGGCGAGCGGGTGGCCAAAGCACGGAGCACACGATCCCAGTAGGGTTTTTCGACAAAGGATGTTTTGAAAGTCCCTAACCTAGGTAACCCTTCTCCTGGCGCGCGCCGCGCGCGCACGCGCGCTCGGCCGTGCATTCACGCGTGCGTGGCCCGGTTCCCTCGACGCGCGTGTGTGGGCGCGCGTACGAGCGATCGCCACTGTGTACTCAACCGATGCGCCGAGGACTTAACTACTTCATTCTCGTCCCACCAGGGTATTACAGTCAACGACAGATGTGCAAAATTTCAGCTCGTAGCCTTACCTTTATTACCCGGTGATCTTAACAATCATTTCCTTCTACCCCATAATTTTCACCCCCGATCGCCGCCGCTCGTTCTCCTCCCGAGAATCACCCGTACGCGCACGCTCCAAGAGTCGCTGAAATCCCCGATCCTCAAAGTTTTCCACGAACTCTTCGCGGCTACGACGTAGATCGGCCTCGAATCACCCGTGAAACGATCGACGACCGGCAAAATCTCGAGATCGCGAGAACGCGGAGCGAAGACCGACCGCGACGAGGTAATAAAACGGCGCGAAATCATCCCTCCATTTGATTTTACCAACTCGTCGCCACGGCAGAAGCTAAATCTCTTCGAGAATTGGCCCGTGGCGGCAGATGTGCCGTTAACAATGAGTTTTCTAAGCTAGCCGTCATAGAGAAGAACCGTAAGGGAGCTCCCTTCGCGTCGTCGTTGCCCCTCTGTGTTTCTCTCTCCGTGTCCCGCGTGCCCCCTTCTCTCTTGTACGCGCGGACCCTTTGCTGCACGCGCCAAACTCTTACAATGCCACGGTCTCGCCGATACATGGAGGAGGTAGCGTACCCCGCATGCATCTGGCCAAGCAAAACGGGAAGGCAGCCTTCGTTCGAATCAGGGGTACCTAAGAGCGCGCGAAGGGTAGCTTTCAAAGCTAGGGGGCAAGAGACGGCGAGAGGGGGAGGGGGGAGGGGAGGGAAGGGGGGGGGGGGGGGGTCACCGAGGGATGGCTGAGCTACGGGAACGGGGGACGCTGCTTTGAGCGGTTTCACTCTTCAATGGGCCGGAGGTCTCTCTCCCTACGATCTCCCCGTCGTACTTCGGCATCGTCCGAGCATTTTTTCATACGATCGATTCGATACTACCGATAGGGTAACGTTTGCTCGCGAGGCTGATCCGTCTCTTCGAATACGCGTCGACAGCTAGTCTCCTCCACGGGATGTCGTTGGAGCGTACCGGTCGCCAATTTCGAACGAGGGCATTCGCCCTCGATGACGCGTCTCAGAATCGACGACGAATGCTTTAGTCGATGCTTCTCCGCCATGTTTTGCGATGGGATGATAATTCGTAGCTGCCGCCTCGCGCGGGAGAGCTGGACGCGGCGACGTTATCCGGCTGCTGAAGAGAGAGAAATCCGGAGGTGACGAGACAGATGGAATAAGAAGAGAACGAGGGATAAGAGAGCAACAGAGAACGACTTCGTGTAATTAAGTTACGCGAAGGTGGTTGTCGCGTTTGAATTACATGATTTTTCAACGCGTGTAACGAGTCTGAGTTGATGGCGTTAAAGTGTTAATTACTAATTAAGAAGGGGCAGGCAGACTGAACGCGAGGCTTGGGACAGGGGGCAGGGGTGTTGTGCCATCAAGACTGCATACGACACCTTTTTGAACGCCCGTTCTGAATAGACGCTCACGCGCTGCCTGGCAAACGGGCAAACGGGTTGCACGCAGCCGGAGTGTACACGGAGTGCTGCGGTTCGCCGAGAGAGATAGAGAGAGAGAGCCCGATGCTTCGCGAATACGGCTTATTCGAGGGAGGAGGAACAGGAGGACGGGGAGGCACGCACGCACGCACGCACGCGCGCATCTCTTCGCAATTAATTCTTGTTACGCACTTTCACACCTCGCAAGACAATATTTCATCTTTCTTAATGACGCTTGGAGATGCGCTCGTCAGTTTCTCATTCGTATCCTCTAGACTATGACTAAGCCCCGCTTCTCGCACCTCCGCGAGTCGCGTCGCGTCGAGCGAACAGCAGGGATTGCGCGTAACCTAAGCGCCGCTGAGATTCGCTCGGCGACGATCCACTTTCGTCGCAATCGGGATCGCGGCCGCTCCGAGAATATTAGACGAGTTCGCGATCGCCGTTGTCGACGCGTGGGGGTGAAACGTATAGGTGGCAGAGCGTGGCATCCCTTTTTAATTGGTACCCTCGCGGAAGAGTCGTACTACCCGGAGCCAACGGAGTTGCGGCGGGCTCGCCGAGTTCATCGAGTTCTTACATCTGTTTAATTGGCAATGATTTAATTACCGTCGCAACCTCCGGGGAAATGAAAATTGACGCGTGGTCGCGTAACGACGAAACGAGCGGTTCGTTCGAACTCGCACCGAGCGATAACTTAGCCGTCGATTAAGTCGAGTCGAGTGGCTGTCTCTTCGCCGACGCGAATGCGTCGGACGAGGTTCTCCTCCGACGTGTCACGGGGATCAGCCGTCGAACGGAGCTCTACGGCAGCAGCGACGCTGACGCGCGGGGGAGCGCGTGGAAAAATAAGTGGTCGTACGGATCGAAGGCCGGGCGATGGATGAGCGACGTATGGATGGATAGATAGATATCCTCTTGCCTGGCACCACCGACCGCTGGATTGGATCGAAGAGAACGGCACCGGCGGCACTCCTCGGCGTGGCCCTTCGCTTCTCAGCGTGCAACCCGCGTCTATAATCCTTATTCAACCACCCATCAACGCATTCAACCCGGTTGGATCGTCGAGTATAGATAGAAATACGTGGCATCGCGAAGTGCCTAATTAAAACAGACACCCGGATCAAGAGAGAGAGGGAGAGAGAGAGAGAGAGAGAGAGAGAGAGAGAGAGAGAGAGAGAGAGAGAGAGAGAGAGAGAGAGAGAGAGAGAGAGAGAGAGAGAGAGAGAGAGAGAGAGAGAGAGAGAGAGAGAGAGAGAGAGAGAGAGAGAGAGAGAGAGAGAGAGAGAGAGAGAGAGAGAGAGAGAGAGAGAGAGAGAGAGAGAGAGAGAGAGAGAGAGAGCGTTGGAGATCCGCGCATAATAACCGGTAAGAGTGGAAGCGAGACGGATGCATCACCTCCCTGAATCTGACAAAAAGGCAGAGTGCTAGAATTGCCGCACTTCGTCCGCGAAGTGCGAGGAACGAGCAGTGTAGACCGAGCGCAGATTACGCGCGTGCCTGTGTATAGGTTGCGAGGAGGTCGGGCGTTTCGGCTAGAGGTGAGAGCGTCGACGATGCGATGGTTTGCACGGGGAGGGAGGGAGGAGGTGGTGAGAAAGCAGGAGGAAGAGATGCGGTAGGGCTGTGGAACGGGGGGGGGCATTCATTGCAATATTGTATAATTAGGATAATAATAAGCTCTTGAGAGCCTCGGGGCCTTCTTGCTGAAATGCCGTTGCCTACCAGAGTACGAGGTTCGAGAGAGAGAGAGAGCGAGAGAGAGAGAACGCGAGGAGAGTGCCATGCCGTTTCTCCGGGCGAGGGTGGTTAATTACAACCACATCTAATTAGGAACGATTTTTCGTGAGAGAAAAGAACAACAAACGCGTCGACCGAACGCATCTCTTCGGCAACGGAACTCGCGACAGAAGGGCACGGAGAGATTTGCTCACCGTCTTGAAATTCGAAACTCCCCGAGGTGACTCTAGGAGTCGCTCGTATCGCGCGGCTCGTCTTACAAATTTTCGTCTTTCATCTTTTCTTTTCGATCTCTTTGGTCGCCTCGAAAATCTCATTCTTACTACCTCGAGACTCCGGCCTTCCCGCCCCAAAGCTGTCTTTCCCCTTTTCGTAACGGCTATGCTAAGTATCCCCGACCTTCGACAATAGACGGAACGACGACGTTAGACTTTACCCCGCGACACCCCAAGATCTCATCCTTGACGCGCGGTCTGCCTGGAATTCCCACAGTGTCGACGACGTCTCCGAGGTTTCATCGACGCGAAGCCAACCGTTTCTCTCACCCTCGTTGATCCCTACCCTTCGCGTCTACATTCAACCAACGATATCTTTGCCGGTCTACTAATTTTCATCTCTACGTCGAAACGAGGGAATTCCCATGAAATCGAAGATTCCCATTCCCATTCGCGAATGGTTATTCTTCACGATCACCCCACCCTACCTCTCTGTCTCTATATCTAGCGCGTTCGTTGCTACTGCGCGAATGAATCTTTCATTCGACGAAAAAGTTGGGAAAAATTAGCGGCGAGCAAAAAAAGAAACGGCGCAAAAACACCGTTCCGTATCACATGATCGTATGCCCGAAGAATTCTTAGTCTCGGTAGCTGATGTATTATACCGTACGCTACTATACTAATTACCCGCCAATTAGCGACTTACATTTTCTTTTATCGCGCTAATTAATAAGAGTAAACGTCAACTTCCAACCTGCTTGATTTCTATATTTACATATTTGCCTGCACGCGTTACTTCGGTCTTGGGCGACGCTACTCACTGTTTTGTCTAACTAAAAGCTCCGCGTCGCGTCAGTCTCTACCGCCAGACTTCTCTCGCTTTCGCCCACAGTGACGAGGCTCACCTCAACTTCGCGTGTCGTTGTCGTCGTCGACAAAGTTACAAGCTGCTAACGATGCTGCCCAACCCTTTCGCGTGACGTCTACGCAATTCCCGGATCCTTCGAGCGTGCATCTTTGAAAAATGACGACTTCCTTAAATCTCTTTAACTCTTGTCTTACCAACTAAATAAATCTGCACTGTTTACCGACCGGCTACCCACGTACGAATTTTTCTCCGTTCCCCATTCGCTCCCTTTTCTATAAAAATATTTGTATTTCGCAATATATTGCGTGAAATCTGTTATTTCTTACGCGGGTAACCATTTACCATCTGACTAGGCTATACGTGTACTTTTTTTTTCAAATTTAACGTTTTCTCAGTTGAAAGAAATTTAAAAAAAACGTCGATGCGTATTTCGATAGGAAAGCCGTCAACTCGTGGGGCACCAAGAGGTTTTTGAACATTTTCTTTGGAAAGGAAATTATTCAACGAAATGCAATTAACTCGCATCGACTAACCTATTTTGTTTTTTCGTCTTTTGCAGAGAATTCTATTACATACAAATGGAAAAGTATGCGAGACAAGCCGTCTCCGAAGGCGTTAAAAACGCGGATGATCTGCACGTCGGTGGCGACTCGGAAATTTATCGGGTCCTCAACCTCCATTACAACCGCAACAACCACATTGAGGTATGGGGTCCTCAGGTGCGCAAATACACCAACACGCACTGCACACATTTTTATTTACCAAAATTACCCGTCGATCTTCTTTCTCTCCATCGTCGTCCATTTCACTTTCAAGACCGCGACTCGACACAGTTTGGTCGCGCCTCACGAATATTTTCAGTTTCGAGTCTCGATTCATCGCGTCATCTCGTTTCACAGTTTTGATACAGTCTTTCCTCATCGGTTCCACTGATTCGAGTTTGTTTGTTCAATCATACATATATGTCGTACGCTTAGCTGTTTCTGCATGAAGCAACAAAAAAAAAAAAAAAACGAGAAATATTGCAGTTTGGCTACCGTTAGACAAGTTGCGCGAGAGCCACGACGTACGGTGTACTAAGCAACGTTCGATGCGAATTTCAGGTACCGGGAAATTTCCGGTTCGTGGTCGAACAAACGTTGAAGGAATTCTTCAAGGCGATCCAAGGTGGCAAGGACACGGAACAGTCGTGGAAAAAATCGATCTACAAAGTGATCTCGAGGCTCGACGATCCGGTACCGGAATATTTCAAGAGTCCAAATTTTTTGGAACAGCTGGAATGAGGATGACAATGTCGCGGGAAATGAGGAAGGTGCTCGATATCGATGCGACATTGATTATAGATAAAGATTGAAATTAAATCGAAAGGTAACGGCATATATCTATATAAAGCGAAACACGGAGAGAAACGAGAAATATGAACGGGACGAAGAAACAAAACCTACGACGTATCATCGAGCGAGTGAAAAATGGCACGTGCGTAGACATTCGCGAAACGGAAAGTAAAGGAAAAAAAAACGTTCGACTTTGTTCACGTCGACGTCACGACGACGAAGACGACGAATAGTCCACGCGATGCCCTTAGGAGGTAGTAACGAATGAAGATTCAGCTTCTTTAAAGTCGATCCTCGTCGAGAGATTTTTTTATACGATAAGAAGCGCCTAACGGTATCCTTAGTACATATCCAAATCGGCCAGACCAAAAACTACTAGTAAAGGGTTAAAGAAAGATTGTGAAAAGGGAAAACATAACGATACTACTACTCTTACTACTACTACTACTACTACTACTACTACTACTACTACTACTACTACTTCCTAGTACTATTACTATTAATACTACTTACTATCGCTACTACCACTACTCTTACACTACTTCTCTCATACCGATCCCGCTACCACGCTGACATGCGACGAAGAAAAGAACACACGCGCGGAATAGCGAGGAAAAATGACACGAAAATAATGCGTACGCGTAGGTGGACGTCGAAAACGTGAATTTTCAGCTCGCGAGAGAGTTGATAGAGAAACATTCGCGCCCACACGCCCGCGTCAAGTACGTTTTCGCGTCCTGCGAGAAACGAATGATTTCCGTGGTCATCGCGAGCATGTAAGAGTGTAAAGGGTGTCAGAAGTGTAGGAAGCGGATAATGAAACGCGGGCGATAAATCGCTGGAAAGTCAAAACTCGAGGGAAACACTTCCGAAAACGTGGTAAACGCAAGCACGGTAAACAATGCTGTACCAATCGCGTACGTACGTTATTATAACCGAGCAATGCCCAACGTCTCATGTTTGTTTTTGCCTGTTTGTTATTATCTAGTAATTCGTTATCACCATTTAACGATAAGTTATTAGCTATACGAGTGACGGGTAGCATCGTAGGTGTTACACTACCGTCGGTTTTTCCCGCTGCGCTAACAGAACATTCTCACGCTTATTTCGTTTGCTCCTCATTTCTCCTTTCTCCGTTACGTTGCGTCACCATTCGGACGCGCAGAGTAGTATGTTTCTTCTCACTTTCGCTTCGTTTCTTCTCACCGTTTTGATTTCTCTTTCTTTCCATATTTCTCTCGACCGATACTCGGTTTTTTTGTGTGTTTTTTTTCTAGTCGCGTTGCTTAATTGCCAGCGCCAAAATCGGCCTCGATCACATCAGCGTACGTCGAGGAATTCGTTCTCGCTCGACGCACCGAGAACCGGTTCCTCGACCTGATCGAAAATCAAATTTTCGTCGGCAAACGAAGAGTATCGAGGGCGACGACGACGACGACGACGACGACGACGACGATGAGGAGCAGATGCCTTCGGACCGACGTGATACGGACTCGCGCTCCGTCTAACGCCGTCCCGAAGATATTTTCAAATTGCGCGAATCTCGTCGTTGGTTGTTTATCAGAAAATCAACTCGCGGCGATCGCGTCTCGGTAAAAGGGAAGGCCTAATCGTTCGGTTATCGAATATCTGGAAGGGGAGGAAATGGAGAAAAAATAAAAATAACGGAACGACAAAGTTCCGCTCGTCGTCGTCGTCGTAATCGCCGATTTTGGCATCACCTCTGTCACAGTGCACAGCTACGAAGAGAATCTACGGATGAGATTTTTGAAAAATCACGCCTGTCGAAAGAGTTTGTCCTCGTCTCCGTTCACTTTTGGCTTTTCGAAGAATTCAAAAATGGAAACGAAGACAACGCAAACCTTTCCGCAGCGTGGGTCGCGAATTAAAGAGAAAGAAAATTGCCTCGCCACAAAATTTTGGCCCGATTTTGAGACAAGACTTCAAAATTTCCTAAAGAAAAAAAAATAAATACAGTGATACGAATAGAAAAAAACGCGTAGTATAATCTAGGCTGCTTAAGGTGTAAATAGATATATTATATTATATATTATATATATATATTATATATTATATAATAGTCGAGTGTTGAAATGAGATGCACGGCGGGGCGGGGAGGGAGAATAACGAGGGGAGGGGACGGGAAACACTTTGTTTCGTTTATTTGTGCATATTTTCTTTTTCTCCTCACTTTCTCTCTGTTGCTCGCTATTATCTCTTCGTCCCTCTCTTCTCCAATCGATTCTCTTTCTCCCCCCCCCCTCTCTCTTTCTCTCTGTCTCTCTCGTTCTCTCTCTATCTATATATCTCGCTCCCTCACAATCTCGTTTTAGTTTTCTTTCCCTTTCTCTCATCTTGAATAGAGCACGTATGACCGATCACGATCGATCAGCGTTTAGCGAGTGAAAAATTACGAATCATTTTCTTCAACGATAATTCGATCGAAGACACCTACCCACTGTTGAAAATCAGAACGCGCGTCTATCGTACGACGATCACGCGAATCGTGCGGTCATAGGGGGGGGGGGGGGGGTGTGGGGGTGAGCGAGGCGGTAGTGATCGAAAACGCGTCGAATCAACAATGCGACGGACGCACGTTCGAACGATTATTAGCATTATAAATAATTTTTAGTCTTATGATTATTGTCATCGCAATTCTATCGTCGCGTTCGGTTACCATTAACGTTATTATTATCGACATTGTAATGGGCGAGGGAGATTTTGAGTGAAGTGTGAAACGACTATAAAGATTAAACGTAAATGAAAAGACATAATAATATATAGGTACGATTATATACATAGGTGGATTGATAATTAAGGAAAGGCGTTAGGCTAGTCCCGAAGACGGTACATTTTCCTTAGCTTTTTCAGTTTGTCCGCTTTAGTTTGTTCATGTTTTCTTTCTCAAACCAAATTCGCACGATGGCTTCTCTCAAGTTCGAGGGCGATTCGCCGGCTGAGCTGGAGAACACATACACGAGGATCGTTCACACGAAGCAAACGGTGAATATTAGGCGCGGGTACATACTATATATATATATATATATACGTGTATATATATACAGAGAGAGAGAGAGAGAGAGAGAGAGAGAGAGAGAGAGAGAGAGAGAGAGAGAGAGAGAGAGAGAGAGAGAGAGGATATTTTCAACAACAAAAAACACGGTGTTCTCTTTGTCTGAGGAGGTACACGATGTAGATAGATTATTATTATCAATATTATTATTAATATTTTTATTTTGATTAATAATATTATTATTATTACACGTATTCTCGGGTGGTAGCGAGTCCTCACATAGTTTAACGAGCGAGTGCTATTTCCTTCTTTTCTCCCCTGTCTTTCTCAGATTCCGTTGATTCCTTCGATTATTCAATCGGACCAATTGAGTAACATGCAGGTACCTACCTCGTTTATCATCGTCGTATCATTTTTCTATATCACCATCACAAACGCAATCTTTTACTTGGTAATTTTGCTCGAACGCAACTTAACGATAACGTTACACGATTAGGTATATATTGTAGGCAATGAAAAATACACGCGAATACAGACACACACAGAGACATGCGCAAAGAGAGAGAGAGAGAAAGAGAGAGAGAGAGAGCGAGAGAGAGAGGAAGAGAGAAAGGGAGAGCAAGACAGAGACACGCATACGGAGACGGATACGCGTACATTACCAATATTATTATTCTTATCATCATTAATATTATTATTTTCGCAAGCGGTGAGTCTTTACCTAGTCACGAGTCACTATTTTTAACTAAATAATGATTAGTTATCATTAACTATTCTTATTAATTATTATTATCATTAATTATTATTATTATTATTATTATTATTATTATTATTATTAACTATTATTATTTTATTTATTATTCACGACAATAAAATGACATTGAATTTCAACTTTCTTTTATTTTCTCGACCGAGTGTATTTCATTGTCAAACAGGGAATACCTCAACACCCGATGCGTTTCGTCGCGTTCAACCCCCTGACCGCTGAACCGCCCGTACCTCGTTACGTAACCTTGAAACCACTCTCGACTACGCGTAACTCTTTGGGCCTACTTTTTGGGATGTAAAAAATTCGAGGGTTTTGAAATTTAGGGAATTTTTCGGTATCGGACTCTGGAAAAATGACGAATATTCGTTACATCGGTATTTGTGATTGATTGTACATAGAAAGAAGAAATATGTTGATTGCAGGCATTTTTTCTTTCTGGTACGTACGTTTTTTTTTGTTTTTGTATTTTTCACGCGTTCGGAAAAGTTACGGCATTTTTGGAAAACACTGTTTCGCCTAACGCACCGCGAATTAGTACCGATATTAGCACAAGGGCGGCCTAAACTTTTGGTCTAAGGTGACGAGAAAAGTAATTATGGGGGCGTGAAAAAAATTCGAGGCTATTCGTACAAAACGTTCGGTGAAAATGAACGAAAGAAACGACAAAATAATCATCGTTTTTCCATATTCCGACACCGAGTAAGATATAAATTATTGGTCCGTGATTCGCTTTGTGCTCTCCACTTCGGTCAAAATTACGCGAGGCAATGGGTCGATGGATTTTTGGAAATTTGAAACGAAAGAAAATTTCGATAACTGCACGTCTTACGAATCGAGAGTTTATCCGGTTTCCACGCGCGTGCGAGAGGACGGTCATATTCTTAACACCTTGTATATCCTATCTATTATTTGCCATTGTTGACGTTGTTGTTGTTGATGTTGTTGTTGTTATTTACTTTCCATCCTTTTCGTTGGTTTTTTCTTTTCGTTTCATCGCACGATTATTAACACTCGTCCCGGAACGTCTCGAAAATGAAAAGGAAAAACATCGGAAATACTGAGAAAAAAATAGGATAAGCGCTAACGTATCTGATACGAAGCGAAACTCGTTGAAAAACTTCGCTGTACCGATGCAACTCGCGCGGAAATGGATCGGCAATCGTCGAAAAATTGTCTCCCCAAATATCAATTCTGCAAATTACGTAGGAAGAATCGACAAGCCTTACATTTCTTCAAAATTCTGACACCATTAGAAAAACATTTGAGGAACATTTTCCCCAACAATTTCAGAAATTATTCCCAATCACTGCGTCAAATTTTGGCAAACGATACGAAATTCCGCTAAGATGTCGAGGATCCTCGACAAAAAAAAAATTATCACAACAAGATTCAATTTATGGAGAAAAAAAACGTATTGGAAATGTCGCTGAAATTGGAAGAAAAAGAATGCGGAACCTATCCATGAAATAAATAGAATTGCAAGAGACGAAAAGAATTTCGCACACGCGTGCAAACGTCAATGAGATTAGAGTCCAACTCGAGAAAATGTAAGTTTCGGCAAACTGGGCAAAAAGATTGAAAACAAAGGATGAAATCTCGACAATATGATGACATTTTTTGGAGAAAATATGGAAAGTAAGCCGCGCAGCGAAGCGGGTTCGATTCGTTCTAATCGTATGAATGGCAACTAGATGAATCGTTTGTTGTATCGAATAAATTGCCAGTCGTCCGACGAACGTTATTTGGCAGCTCGCTTCCATTTCCGAAAGGGGATTAAGCAAGCTTCGTCGCGAACATGATGAAAGTAACGATAATTTCGCGATCCCGATAAGCACCCGGACACGCATTTACACGTAGACACGGAACATCGCGTACCAACGCGATCCGTAATCCAGCTAACTACCGTCAACCCGAAAATCATAACGAACCGTGTTTCTTCATTCGTCGATGACTACCAAATCGTGGGCCACGATTACAACCTGGATCCGATTCTTTCCTCGCAACGTGGACTAATTTGTCGTCGGCAAAAGCCGTTAAAAGTTCCGCGAAACAAACACAAAACGGTTCCGACAACCTCGACAAACAATTTCGACGAGAGTTGAAAAATTAATCGCGAATATCGCTAATCGTAAGATAAAGGCAGGACCGAGAACGATTTAGAAGTAAGAAAGGGGGAAAAAACGAAAGAGCTTGCAAAGCCGTTTCGCGACGTGTAATAAAGGACGGAGAAAAAAAAACAGTGCTGCCGCCTCGCGTTGAAATAAATGAACAGTAGGGGGAAAAAACGCGATCGAGAACCTTTAAGCTCCGGAGGTAACTAATCGCGTGACGGAATAAAAACGAAACGATGATAATAAAAATAATAAAAACGCGAATGAAAAAGTGACGAGACGCCGAATGAACCGATGATAACCGATCGATCGTTGCCGAACGAATTCGCTTTTGATAAATGTTAACGAAAGATAAAGATTTGTAGAATTAACCTGCGATCGGTGAAATAAAATTGGCGAGGAATTAGCGAATGACGAGAAATAGAAGGACGAGGATAAGGAAAAGGTAATTATTGCGGAAGCAATGCGAATAGTAGTATCTATAACCGCGTTATCGAACTTGCAAGCTATTAACGATATATGTATATTATAACGAATTGATCGGCGAGCGCGAAATTAACGAGCGAATGAAAGTTAATTAAATTGAATGACGGGCAAAACGAAAGAGAAGAGAATCTACCTTGACTAGTTATTAGTTATTAACGATTGATTATTAAGCTAATGAAAATGATTAATTGATTTTAAATCTCAACAAACTACTAGGAGTATGTACCTACCTACTTATAGATGTAAAGAGTTTTAAACTGACGAACGGCGCCCCCCAAACGAACGGAGTGTGAATTCGGTGTGAAATTATTATTCCTAGCCGTTTCGCTCCGATCGGAGCGGATAACGTTTCTCGCGGTAATTGTTGTGCGCGTACGACGACGATTCGTATAATGTGATGGACTTTGCGTTTAACGATTGTTGATATCGAGTGAGAAATCTTCCGTGTTACGTAACGCGCGTGTGGCGCGATCGTTTCCCTCGATCAACTTCGGCGGCTCGATTCACCGAGAAATTTCGCGTTATTTCCCACAAATTTTGTTACCCCTAACAACGTCCGATGCTGCCGCTGCCTCTTCCTCCGCTCTTGGAAGAAGGAAAAAAAACCAAACGATCCCATTCGATATCGCGGAGCGGCAGCATCGAAAAGCTCCCCCCAAATTTCACGAAACAACGTCAGCGATGTTATTGCCATTCGCGCGCGTGAAATTACACGCGACGATCGCGATCGACGTCCGGTTTCGAACGAAAGACCTCGACGGATGCGGAGGTTCGCGTGAAATTCTCTGGAAAATATTGAATTTTTGCTCAAATTCCGGTGAAATTGTCGGGATTCGTGATGCTCTTGCTCGAGGAAGTCGACGCTACTCGATCGTATCGGAAATGAAACGAGAACGCGACCGTACGATTAATCAAGTAGACCGCGAAGGGTCCGCCGCTTCGAAATCTCCGGGGTGATTAGACGACGTCTCTGAAGTTGATATTTTCGGTTTGCTCCGTCGACCTTCCGCTGGGTGATGACGGAACCGCGATAAAACGATACTCGAATATGGCCGACGAAGCAAGTCGCCTTCACCGACGGGAAAGAGTTGTTTCCTTTTCTTGTTTTCTCGAAGAAGCAGAAGAAGAATCGCAGGTGAGAAATCGTGAAACGCGAGCGCCACACGCGCGGTGATTCGTACACAACCAAGCAACTGATTAAGAAAGCAAAAAAGGAAAAAAGAAAATACGTCGCAGCAAAACAGTCTTAATAGGTTATGAAAATAGTTGTAAAGTTAAGAATAATTATTGAAAACTAGGCTTAGTAAACGAATAAAATGAGGCGAGGGAGGATATATGAAATAATTTCGACGATTTTGATGTGTGAGGATGTCAGAGCACGTATGCCGCGTTGAGTCTAGAAGATATCGCGCAGACCCTCCGTAATATATAAATCACGTTTCCGCTACGAGGTAGTCAATCGTCGATCGCCCCGTGTCGTTCGATCACGATCTCGATGTCACCACCAAACAAAGCTTCGCTTTAGCGAGCGAAGAATTTTCTCAAATCCAGCAAACGTGACTCGATCGAGCTACGATTTTCGACCGATTCCTCGGCTTCTCTTTTCTCGTCTCGGCTGCACGGGGCTGCTGTCGATTGTACGACTCGTATCTAACGGAAACGCCTTGTGAGATTGTGGGAGTTGTTTTTCTGCGTCCCGTCAGCACGCGTTGCTGCCTCGGGACATCGTTGTCACAGCAATACTTTTCAAGGCTCTCCCGTTTCGTCTTTCGGCCAAAAACTCCGTCGAAAAATTATCTACCCGCTCCGACGATAAATTTTCTTTTCGTTTCAAAACACGACGTTATTTCCACTCGTTTCTTCCGACGCGCCCGTTTTCCGGATACTCGAACCTTCACGGTCCAAATTCCCCGTCTCATTCGCATCGCCAACCTCGCGGCGTCTACTTCGTTTCCTCTTTGTTTTTCTAATTTCGTACACATTTTTCCACGACTTCGCCATTTTCATCGATTCAACTTTCGTTTCTTTCCCGTATTTTTCGACCGTATTTTTATACTTGGTCGACCTAATTTTTCTATCGCGAATGGTCGAGGATTCTTTTACTCTCTGGTTATATCTGGATAGGTTTTTTTTCGATCCCACTTTTCGCACCTACATTTTCATACTATATATCGCGGAGCGAGGGATGCTTTTCGGAGGTAAGGACGTCGAGATAAGGTAGACAAAACGGCGCGAGCAAACAACCAACCTATCTAGTTTCAAGCATTACGATATTTCGTACAACAATGATAAATGTTCGACGTGATTGATTTTGAAGATTTTACCGGCGTTATTCTTTAGTTCGCTTCGAACCGTTATGATTTCGCGTTCCTCGGTTGCGCAGGATACGAATAATACAAACAAAAGTGAGCGAAAAAGGAAAAAGCAAAACGATTGGAGGAAGTCAGTGAATGAGAAATTCTCAATTTTTCGGCCAAATAAAACGGGATGTATTCGACACGAAGGAGTGAAAAAAGTGAGAAGAACGATAGAGGAGCAAAATTTGTACCATCCATCGATCAAAGTTTCGGCCAGTTGAATCCAAAAGACACATCAAGGAAAAAAGTACAATTTATCACGTTTGCGCCTTACATTAAAATTAAAAGTTGATCAAAAAAAAAAACGTATTCTTACCAAAATCGGCCTTAGTATATATTTTCCATCGGACGCGTCTGCCACGCTCTGTACCTATCCCCGAATTTTCTTTCGCAGCCCCAACACCTCGCACCCTCTATTCCACACGCCCTTATTCTCCGCAGCTACGAATTTCCACGCGAACTCGTCGTGGACATCGGCAACAGAACTTTCGACGAGGAAAAAAGTAACAAAAACAAGAAAAAACAACGACGGTCAAAAGTAATGAGAAAAAAAAAGAAATGAAAAATTACACGAAAAAAAATAAATACAAGAAACAAAACCAAAAGCAAATTGCATTTTCGAGTCTCGCGAGAAAAACGAACGATCGTAACGACGAACAAATTATCGCAGCTTGCCCGAGATACGGTCGCGTCTGTCACACCCATCCAGATCCGATCTCTTTGTTAGAAAGAAAGAAAAACACTTCCTGCATATTGCAAACGCGAGTCGACGCTGCATCGACGTACGGGAATCCGAAGATCCGGAGCCCAAGAAATTCGAGCCCCCCCCCCCCCCCATCCCCAATTAATTCGGAAAACTCGCGGTGTAGCAAAAAAATGAGTAAAAAACGTTTCTCCGATGCCCCGACAGACGTGTGCCCGCTTGGACCAGCTCTTCGACCTCGAACGTAGCTAAATTCGCGAAAACGGCGGGAAAATTAGCGGATCATCGATGCTGCGCGCCCTTTCGTCGATCGGCAAGGCGTATCCACGAATACCAGCGTAGATAATCGTTCCACGAAAAAACTGTCACCCCTATCCCAAAATGCTTCAACCCTCCGAAACTCAAACGATTCCTACAGTCAGCTAACGAATCACGAATCACGAATCACAATATCGAAGTAAAACTCGAAACAATAACCGCAGATCATCACGTAGTATTACAGTGCGTCGACGAGCATGACGAAGAGAAGAACGAAAAAAAAACAACAACAATCAACGCGATGTAGAAAACGAGAAGAGAAAAAAAGATCAACGCGAGTGCGACGATCGCTGGCCCGCGTGGGCAGAGCGAGCTCGAAATCTTACCACGACTAAAAAAAAAGTGAGGTAACGATTGAAATTCCATAATAAACAGTTGACGAGCGACGCGCCTACCGCCACGATCAGCAGGTGTGACGGTAGGTGGCGTGCTTGTTCGGAAAAGTAAGAAAAAGTAAAAAAAAGATGTAAAAACTAACCGATAAAATAAACACCAAGGAAACAATAATGATTTACTCAATATAATCCGCCATTTTCCGTGTTATTTAAATTAATTGAAAATCTGCGCGCGCGACTTACGCGCGTCCACCCTCTCCCCAACCGAAAGATTTGCTTCCAATCCGTAAACGTTAATGAAATCTTATCGAAACCTAAAAGACACTAATCTAAACTACCTAACAATAATTTTAATCGTAAGATTGAATAATAACGATTGAATGACGTAACGGTAACGATTGTAACGATTTACACGTACGTAACATTATATCGGTTGTAATACCAATAAGAATACAATTAAGAATAATGATTACGATTATAATAATAATAATAATTACAATTATAATTATAATAATAACAAACAATATTAACATTAGTCGCGTAATCTTAGTCGTAATAATAATATTATTATTGATAATGCTAATAATAATAATAATAATAATAATAATAATAATAATAATAATAATCCTAGTCGTAAAAGTACGTAATAAGTCGATACCGATAACGATAACAATACCAATAATGAATAATAATAACGATAATATTATTGATAACAACAATAGTAATGATAAGAATATTAGTAACTAACGATAATGATTACGATAAATTACGATTAATAGTAACGTTTGAAACGTAAGGATTAAGGATTACGGTTAGGATGTTTATCTGAATATAGGTGATAAATAATACGACCGCGCCTCGCGGCCGACCGATGAGAAAATCTACTAACAAAGCGAAATAGTTCCGCTGCATTAGAAATCTTCTAATTTTGATGAAATAATAATTAATAAAACTAGTGCAGAAAGAAAGGGGAAGAGAGAGAAGGGAAAAAAATCAGTGCTACCTACATTCCGTATGGGTGAACAAATCTTACCTGTACTTCCGTTAGGTACAATTAACTTAATGTTACGATATAGAACGGATGAGAAATATTTACAAGCATCCACGCGCCCTAACACACACACACGCACACACGCGCGCGCTCGCGCGCGCGCGTATACACGCGAGTCTAATTGACGGAGGAAGGATTGGACTTACACGCGGAATGAAACGAGAAACGGATAAAACGAACGAGCGAGGTTATATTGTACGATGGCTCGCGAGACACGAACACACGTGAAACACGCTCACACGAAGAATATTATAATGCTAATTATTATTAATGATATACTTATTAACTATCCTAGCGGTATATATGACGATATAGTTGATCGATCTGTTTTATGAATGTTTGTAGACCAGGAGGCGTTTGGAACTCTGTGCTAATCCGACGAGCCCCGACGAACCAGCCACCCTCTTCCAAACACGCGAAACCCTGCAGATAACAACGACCCCCACGATACCCCCTTTCGATTTCGTCTTCGCGTTGCACCCTTTCGCCTCGTTCGAGACGGCGAACGGTTGGTTTTTCGGCTTTCCTCCGTCCGACGAACGATGATGCCTTTTTAACGAGACGATACGAGGGGAAATAAATTTCTACGGGTTTTTGGTTCGCATTCGGTCAGGCAGTGTTTCGAGGGAGACGTAAGATTATATTTCCGACGCGCGGTTTCATCGGCATCGGCTGACCTACCGCCGATTCCGACACTCGCGAACAATCCACGAGTTTCACTTTTGAGGAGCGAGGCCGAAAACCTACCGTCCCGGATCGAGGGAGAATCGAAGGATCTTTTTCATGGACTTAGCCGAGAGGTTTCGTTATTACGAAGAAGTCGTTACGCGTTGCACGTTGCACGTCTCGGGCTGGTACTACGATACATTCCTGTTTTGCGCGGTGAAAGAGACGATTTTGGGTTGGAAAAATCGATCGAGTTCCCATACCCTTACACCGATGTTTTGGCAACGCGACAACCAGAAATACCGATCTCGAAGGCAGTCGCGCCGCCGCCGAATAACATATCCGACTTTGAGTCGGGTTTTCGGATAACGAGCTGCGATATTGTTAAGTTAAGTTTCTAGATAGTCAATTTCTTTGTACCTTTCGCGTATGTGTGTATCGATTAGCTTGTTGCCTCCGATAATCGAGGCGCGTTATAATTTAAAAACGACCATTATCAGCAGGATTCCAGGAAAACGGAACCGAAAGGTACCCAAAGCTCGTGGTCGTTTCGAGGTGGGGATTTTGTTGGGTTTTATCGTTGTTTTTTTTCGTCGACTCGTAGCTTGTCGTCTTGGGGGGTAACAGAATAGTAGGAGAGGAAAGAGAAAGAGAGAGAGAGAGAGAGAGAGAGAGAGAGAGAGAGAGAGAGAGAGAGAGAGAGAGAGAGAGAGAGAGAGAGAGAGAGAGAGAGAGAGAGAGAGAGAGAGAGAGAGAGAGAGAGAGAGAGAGAGAGAGAGAGAGAGAGAGAGTGAAGGAACGAGATGTAAGACGAATCGATGTTATTCCGATACATCGAAATGTATCGAGCACGCAGCCTCCCTCCCTCGCCCCTCTCGGAGCAAAAAAGGAGAGCAAAGAAGGGTTTAATTTGAAAGAGAGAGGCGAGATCGTCTCCCTCCGTCGATCAATCCTTGTTCGCTAGCTACTCGAATACGCATTTTGATAGATACTCGATCAACTGCCTGTTTTAAAATCCCGACAAGAACCGGTGGCTAGGGAATAAGATGGTTGGTGGAAAATCTAATCTCATCCGCATCCAGCAACGGCTTCCCGCTCCGTCAAAATTGCCAGGAAAAAGAAAGAAATAAAGAACCGTGCGAACAACTTCCCGACAGGAAAACTAAAGAAAGAATGAAAAAAAGCACACGCGAACCATACACGATTCCGCTGCAAACCCGCGCGAACGTCGAGCGACGTTCGTGCTCTCCTCGCGTTAAGATTCCGTGTCCGGATCGTTGACGTCGAAGAGATCGTCGAGCTGCAACGGCGCGCAACGCGTGGCGGCGATCCCTCGAAAAATCGCGCGTTCGTTGGAACGTTGGAGAACCAGTAGCGTTCCTCGACGACTCGACGCGTCGTCAGGATCCGGATACAACCTCGAACCGTTAAGTTTCGCCTGGGCAGATTCAGGCGAGCGCCAGACCGGCTCTCAATTTTGAAATAGCCATTTCGACTTGAAGCGAAAAAAAGCAACCAACCCCCAAAACCCGATGCAATAGAATACGGAAACCGAACGAAAAAATAACCGCTACACGAAGAAACAGTATCTCGCGCGGGGCCGGACCGGGTAGTATAATCTCTCAAGTCCCCGCGTCGCGCCGGTGGGTGCATAAGGCCCTCCGTCCGCGTCGAGGGGCCCCGGTCTCGTCCTGGTCCCGCGCCCACTCTCACTCACAGCACACACTGGGCCGACTCGTCCGATAGAATGTGCCTTCAGTGTTGATTTTATACGAAAAAAATACTAAAATTATACAAAGGGGCCCGACATAGACCGAACGCCCACCCAAAGTCTGTCTGGTGCTCGCTCGCTGCCCGTTTAAGCATCACCGACCCCCCACAACAACAACAGCAACAACAGCAACAACAACAAGTACAACAGCAACAGTAACACCAAACAAGACTCGCGCCTGTCGCGCGTCGTCCCGAACGAAGTTCACTCGTCCCCGCGAAATCGCGCGTGTGTCCAACGAAGGGCAGAATTCACTCGGATTCGGTTCGCCGTTCATCCCGAGGAAAGCAAGCGAGGCCATCGGCCGTGCGATTCTGGACGAGGGAAATTCGTCGCTTTTCACCGTTCCCCACCGAACATACGAGCGATTCTTTCGACCAGCTAATCGACAAGTGGCAAAGTGAAATACCGAAGCCTGTTGTTTTTTTTTTTTTTTTTCAAAATCTATATGGTCTATAATGTCGAACGATGGATGCTTTCGACGACGACCTCGCGCCACGGAACGAGAACCCTTCGCGAGGCCCCGCACGACGCGACAGCTACACGTACAAAAACACACACGCTTGCAGAACCCACACGCTTGAAAATCCCCTAGGCCAGGAAAATTAAACGACACGTACCACGAATACGTGACGATCACGCCACCGCCCCAACCGACACGAAACCGGCACAATAAAATTTTGGTTCAGGCAAGGAGTTCGGAACGCTGCTATCAATGATACGCATATATTTATTAATTACAATTTATATACAATAAGTACTTATATATATGTGTACTATGGTCTCTCCCACCCCCATCAGACAACCCCATCGCGTCGTCTTGGGCTCCGGCGACTCGGACCACGAAAACGTAAACGAAAACGCGACCTCGTCTTCCGCCTGTGTCAGAGTGACGGTCGTTTTCCCCGTGGGTGAAAAATTCACTGAACAAAAAAAAAGGCGTCAGAGCCGCTGGAACCTCAACTCGACTCGCCATTGTAACTCGAGCGTAGGATTTAACCGCATAATAATGAAAGCTACGTAAAAACTACTAACTACAATAACATATTAATTATTAACAATTATACAGTAACGAGTTAAACAGTACCCCCCAATAACCGTGAAATATGTGTGTCGACAACTACCTACATACAACCTATATTGAATAATAGCCGTAAAAACAATTAAAAAGAGCAAAAAAAAGCAAACGCAGAACTTGTATTCCATTAACAGCAATTGTATCTCGTCAACGAGTCCGTTCTCTCTATACCTTACAGTTATTAATTACCACGTGAAGCAAAGTAAGAAAGAAAAAAAAACCGAACGCCATCACCAACCCCGAGTCAACCCCTTCTTTCCGCCTCTCCCGATTGACATATTACCCAACCACCGATAATAGCGGCGTAGCCAGATATTCAAGACTTTGTTTACAATCGGACGCACACGTGTGGGGAGACCATGTATCTGTAGCTCTATCGCTCATCGTCGTTACCATGAAGAAGGAGATGAAGTAAAATTAAAAAGAAAAAAAACAAACGAAAGAAAACACACGACAGCAGACACGAACAAGAAAATCGAACGGAAACGTTTCCTTTTTTTTTTTCTTCCGTCATTTGGCCCGCGACGATGACAATTCTCCGTACGACGTCGGCGATCTTTCGTCCCACGACGTCGCGACGAATTCTCATCCATCCAGCGATCGCTGCGTTGCCAGGAACGGGATCCTCCCGTCCTTAGGCCCCTCGTTCCCAAGTCCTTCTCTCGTTTCTAGCGGTCGAACGAGCAGCTAGTCGCGAACTCTTTGTTTTTCTTTTCGTTTCGTTGCTCCTACCTCTATTATAGAGTTCCGTGATCGCGAGTTAGAAATAAACCCTCCCCTTTGCCCCCTCGACGGTACGGAGCCACGAGAACCCATCGAACTACCCTACGTGTTGTACTATCCGTTATTTTCGATATAATATTATATAATAGTATTAATGATATTTAATGATAATGATACGAGAAGATGGTCAAGCGATTGGAGACGATTCAATACACAGACGAACACACCCACACACTAGTTGCCGTGTTTGAAACACAGCCTACCCGCGGTTGGCTCTGAACAAACTCCGGACCCGAAAGCGTCATCTCCCAACGTTTTTATCGCGTGCTAACGATATCACGTCGTTTTCTCCATTTTTCCCTACCTTCGTTGAGGATCCGGCCGATCGTCGATTGCTCGAAACGGGCGAAATAGGCATCGCGGTTTGTCGCGTTTGCCCGTCGTCAAAAATTACCAACAGTCCTCGTGAAACACGTCGGTCGAACGAGACGTGGTAACAACGACGGGCGATCGCGTAACCCTATAAACGTAATTCGGGGCAGTGCAATAGAATAGTTTCGAGCATAACGAAGAACGGTTCCTCGTTTTTTTCTTTTTTTTTTTTTCTTTCAATTTTCTACATCGAAGCGCGTCGCGTTGCTTTCGTAACTTGAGGAAACGAAATTCGGAACGTTGAGCGGTAAATGTTTCGTTTCCACGCATTCGACGTACGTCGACGCTAGTCGAACGATGTACCCATATAATTTCGTTCATCGTTGCGTTGTCGTTGTCGATAGACGTTTCGAGATGGGCCGAGGTGATCGGAGTAATATCTGCCTCACAGATAACAAAGAATTTTGTACAGGATAAATACATAATCGTATAAAAACTTGAGTTACAGAGCAGCACTATACATACGACACAGATGATGTATATATATTTTTACGTTACAGAATATGCCTGCGTTACAGGTGTCATAAGACTGGTTCTCGTTTCCCATAACAATGCGTACATACCATATTGACATACATATTATCATAATGAAGCTAATAATATTTATAATACGGTTACGGTATCATATATATACCACGGCAATATGCAAGGGTCACCTACTCGCAACGCGAGGGTTTGCCAGTGTCTCTTCGAAAATCGTTGTTTCTCCTCGGTTTCCCGTTTATATTTTTGCGTCCTCGGACAAATCGTTTCCACCACCGATTTTCGTCGATTCGCTGGCACCTGGTAAACAAAAAATGTTTTCAAAGAAACGAACGAGGAGAAAATTATTCGTTTGCCGTACGTACGAAATTACCATCCTCAGTTTAACATTCGACGCAGAATTGTTGGTATCCTCGATCATTATATGGAACGAATCGTGATTAAAAATTGAAATCAAACGTGAAAAAATAAAAAATAAACACAGGATACGTGAAATCCTTCGATTTCGTTGTTTCACGGGTTGTGATCGTAGGTGACCGCAGAAGCCATCCGCGGGTAAGCGCTCGTACCTTTGCTCCTTGGCGAAGAAGAACCTGACAGTGAGTTACGAATCCGTACTCCGATGTATCGCTCTCGGCACCGGTGAACCCTCTTCGCTCTGGGCTACCAGACGAAGAAGCGTTCCGGTCGAAGGTGTCGCGTGTCCGAACCGCGAGGAGAAAACCGTCCGACGACGCGACCTTCGACGAGAAATCAGCGTCCAGCGAATGTTTCGACCCGGAAAGGGTGGAAAATGGCGAGGTAAAAATACAAAACGAAGCTCGAATTCTCCAAATATTGTTCACCCTTTGCGCGAAGATGTGAAACATTTCAACGATCCTGCTGACGAAATCGACGTCGGTCGCTCCTGGCGACGGTTTTCTCGTCTCGGTGACGGAAACCGTGATCGACGCCGACGCGATGCAACGGAGGATTATTATATTGACACGATTTGAGTTACAGTGCAGCGAACATCTGTAGAGCCATATATAGTATTATAATGTATTTAGATCTAACGTCTAACGATCGAGTAGTAATTGTACGTTTTAAGGTCACGTATTTAAACGGAATGCGAATTTTGCGAGGAAACTCGTGAAACGGCGCGTGTCACGAACGACGACGGGAATGGTACGGAATTTCGGACGATCGTAATAATTTAGAATTAACGAGATATCAGACGAGACATTCGATACCGAGACGATGAGACAACGAGACGATCGCGCGGTCACCATTGACCCCGTCCAGAAACGGGTGCGAGTACTGCGATTCGCTGCGTAACGAGTTGCGAGTGTTGCGCAAACGGGGGAAGCGAATGAAAAGGTGCGAGAAGTAATAGCGACGAGACGAGGAAAAAAAGCAAAAGTGAAATCTAACTATTTTAGGTGTATAAATGGTATAAAAAGAAATTTCAGGTTAGCGTATTCTAAAGAAATGAAAATTATTGTAAAAAGCTCGAGATACGACGACGAAAGCAAAAAAAAGAGAGAAAAAAAATGTTATCCTAGGCGACAAATTTGATGAGCGGCGACGAGGAGACGATGATTTAAGTAAATGAAAAATTAAATTTAAGTAAGTAACTAGAGAAAAGGGAGGGGAAAAAACGAGACGATGAATCGTCGCGCGTTTTTTCGATTGTTTCGGACGATGCGCGAAAAATTGACGAGGAGGATAAGAAGGAGAAAAAAAAATACTGGTCGTTTGGTGACTGCGGCGTTCGAGTCTCGACGATTTATATCGTACGATGTACAATTTGTAGGTGGAAATTTGACGGGAAGAAATTCGTAACGTCGCGATTCGACGAAGCGAAATTCTGGACCGCCAAAAAAGACTTGGACGGGAAAAAATGAGCGTTTCTTTCGAAATTTTGGCAAAAGGCGGGCGAACGTTGCCAACAAAACTCTCGTACGATTTCGGCAACGATAAGTTTATACATACGTGTTAGATGTTAAGGCACACAGAGCGCGATGAGAACGGGGATACGAAGCCGTTTCGAAAATAACGCTTGATTTGCGAACGAAGGTTCGACGATTCGACGGTTCGAGGAAGAAGATGGGAAAAAAAGTCGTTCGTTCGTTGTTATAATTATTGTTGTCATCATCATCATAGCTATCATTATTATTATTATTATTATTATTGCCGCACGTATCATTTCGACGATCGTTATTGGACCGTCGTACACGTCGCACGAGTCATCCGTCAGCGATATCTCGATAGATTATTCCGGTAAAAAATTCTGCAGGGCCTCGCATCATCGAAACGAATGACCGGAGGATATTCTCGAAGGAGCGAATGACGAATTCTGAAAACGAAGAATATTGAAAGAAAAGAAAACTAAGTAAATAAATGAATAAAAATGCAAACGATTAACGTTAAGAGAAAAAGTAGGAACGATTACGGGCCAGAAGGAAAAACAATACGAATCGCGGGGGCTGTACGCGGCGCGATACAAGATTTGGGGCAAAAAATAAAAGCGAAAACGAAAATACGTTCGCGCGTCGAGAGAAAAGCGCGCGAGCCGTGCTGCATGGCGATGAATAATTAAAGAGAAAACAAAAAGACGAAAAAAAAAGTATTTATAATATATGGCTACAAGTACAAATTACTTCGATTACTGAATCGCTGGTGTGCGACGGTGATTGTCGAGGAAAGGAAATATGCGCCCGTGGAAATTCGCGGCTGTGAGTTTTCCTTTCCCCCGACGCACCGTGGACCGCGTGTATCAGATTATGTAAAATTTATTAATAAACGCTAGTATATTCTATAATATTATCTGATAATGTAATATTGTAACGACGAAATAATGACGAGACTAAATAATGAAATTAATTTCGAGGTTATAGGACAGTGTGCGTGAGAGTGCACGTGAATGAGAAGCGAACCCACAAATTAAAAAAGAGAGAGCGCGAAAAAAAGAGAGAAAGAGAGAGATAGAGGAGTCGGCAAAAAAGTAAAATAATGACGAAACGAAGAAATACTATGAGATGAGGGGGAAAAAATAATAAAAATTACACAAAAGAGGTTATAGTGCGTACGAAAAATGAAAAATTACATAATTATTATTATTAATAATATAGATATTGTACATGACGATGATGATGAAAAAAAACGATTGAGAAAACGAACAAAAAAAAAATAACACACAGACACGAAAGATTATTACATTTAGCGACGTATCAGTTTTACACAATTTCGAGACACATGTAATTTCGGCGAACGGTGGACGATTACAAAAAAATTTCACGGTTATTCGCGAGCGCTTACAAAAAGATGAAGAAAAAAACAAAAAAAAAAAAAACAACATCTCGAGGGAAACACGAAGGACAATTTTTCAACGCTATCTCAATTCACGTGGAGAGACGTCATCGGCGGCCGAAGTTACGCGCAAACAAAATTTTCGATCGCTGGGTGAGAGAACACGAGACGGATTTTCGGCAAAAGCTTTAAAAAGAATCGTAAGAAACATTGAGGCAACGGAAATGAGGGGAAAAAATAACGAATTTCGATACGAGGGCAAAGATCTCGCCACGCTTGGTTACGAAAACGCGTCCGACCTTGTTCTTCGACGACTCAGGAGCGCGCTCGAGTCTCGCTGCGAGCGCGAGAGAGAAAAAAAATGAAGAAAAAATTATATTTTTGTAAGCATATTTCTATAAAAAATACTAACGATACGGCAAAATTTATTATTCCTAGTGTGGTGAAAAAATTGAACGTTCAGATTTCGTTAGTATAGTGTAAAAATTAATAATGTCTAGGTCCTATTCGTGTACTAAAAAAATTATATGTCGACGGCGGTAGGTTGTAAAATTGTACATAAATTCCATGAGGAGATTCGGTCGTGCTCCAACGTCGAGGAACGACACCGCGAAATGGCGAGATCAACGCGAGACTCTAAATTATTAAACAAAAATCATCGGCAATACATACGAAAACCGTTGACTGAGGCCGCAGCCTTTGGCGTCCTTGCGAACAACAACAAAAAACCAAATTCAAAGAACAAACAACACCGCCTACCTGAAAAATTCAAAAATGTAAATCACACACGCTCACACTCACACGCGTGCAAAAATCACACACGTACACACACACGCGAAGGACTGTCGAGAGAAACGTTAAGCTCGCCGCGTTTTGCAGAGATCCGTGCAGAAATGCAGGATCGAACAAAGAACGATCGATAACTAACGATAACGCCGATCTTTGCAACGCGACAGC
>OZ018312.1:13191464-13242493 GCA_963969455.1 Arge pagana | reverse complement strand
AAGAATTCCGTTGGAAATAATACGAGAATCGACGACGGAATATATCGAAGTATATTCGCGATATCGGTGAACGCAACATGTTAACGAGCATTGGAATGCCGATAAAACGATGGTCAACGGGGCTATCGAGACAAAATAAAATATTTACCGTAAAACTGTAACATTGAACACAAGCTGCCGAGCCACTGATACAATGTGAATATCTCGCGCAAACTAACCGACTTATCGCGGTCACACGCGCGTACGCGTATTCGCCCGAGCGCAGATCAGCGTACGTGCAAGAGGCGTCGGAGTCGTGTGCGTGGGGTATTTATCTCACGCCTCAACGTCGCCACGCTATACGACGACGCGGTTCGACGCGTATAAATTAATTGCCATATTTTATTTCCATTCGTTTCGTTCGATTCGATATTATTTGTCGTTAAACTCTCTTCGTACATTTGTATATTTACTTTCTCTCCGTTCACTTTATTCGCGCGTTTCCGTCGTACGATGCTCGTTTGTTTCGCGAACCACCTTCTTACGCCACGCCCGAGCACCGCGCGGCACGCGCGTCGCGGATAGGCGCCCTGTACGTTCGTTCATATCGCGGTCCGTAAGCGCGCGCCGCGCGATACTGTTCGTCGAGGCGATGCGCGTCCTTTTTTTCGATTCGGTGAAATTAATAGAAAGGTATTTATATTAATAGCAAGAGGCGAATATATATTCGGGTTTCGCGAACTTCGGTGAACGGCTGCGCGTACGAGCTAATAATTAAATCGCGAAAGGAAATGTATAATCTTTAAATTAACCGCGAGCCGAACCGGTTAAGCGCGAGAGCTACGACTCGACGCGCTCGAGATCCAATTAACGCCTGACATTATATGGGAGAATCACGCCCGCCAGGAACGCAGACCCGGTGGTCACGCGTTTTCGAGACGAGTCGAAAACTACCGGCAACAACGAGAACGTCGGCGACGAGATAAGGACCCCGCGGCAGGTAAAACGATTTCGGAAAACTCGGCGAAAACAAGGCTGACGAATCAAATTCAAGGCGAAACGCAAATAAAAATTACCGTTTGGTACGATAAAAACATGATGATTTGCAGATTGCGAAATTTCGATGGATTTTGGATTCCAGAAAATGCGAGGAGTAACCGTTTGACGTAAAATCTAACTCCGTGTCTTGTTTTTAGAAAATGCACGAATGCAGCCCCGTTCGTTTTTTTCTTCCTTTTTATGAAAATGCAGATGCGCAAACGTTGACGATTTACGCGGCTTAACATTTCCTGGGATATCGAAATTCTTTTAGCAAAAATGCGCCTGTCGAATTTCGGTCCTATTCACAGACAGAATTACCAGGCAACAACGATTTGAACAGCTGTATTTTCACGTTGACTTTTATGGAACCACGCGAAAATGACGCGACAGGAAACACCGCGACGAGCAATGCAGCCTAAAAGGAAATAACAAGGCGTTGGAACAATTTCAAAGACATACCGACAAACGTCCACCAAAAGTTTGTAGACCATTTTTGCTATGGCTTACCGCGAATTGGTGGAAAATTATGAAAAGTTCTCGACGAAATTATTCGAATTATTGAGTGTATATAAATCGTTCGCGACATAGATGCTGAAAAAATTTAGATGATTTCCTACGGAGACTGAACGTGAAAAGAAATAAAAAGGAGATCTTGGTTATTTGTAAATCGGATAAACTTCTGAGGCGGACGGTCGGGCAGCCACATTCTTGAACGTGGGTGGAATAGAGAATAACGATGGGTCGGTTTACGGACGACGCGGGCTCGCGAACCGGTGGACACGTTACTGACGACAAGTTTGTCTCCGCTACTACTTTGTCTCGACGCGATAACGCTTGGACTTACGGAGCTCGCGACGCTTTATAGCTACGTCATGATACCCAGTCGTATTCCTTAAGGCCGTGTTACGCTGGTGAGAACGCGCGTCGCATCGAACGCCGTTGAGGCGAAAGAATCGTGCGAAGCTAACTATAAGATTTGTCCAACCGCGTGTTTCGGCGTGATCCAATAGTTATTAGGATCTAGTCGAGGCGACGCGAAGGAAAGAGGCAACTCGCCAATTAATCGGATGAAATTCGCAAAAAAATCATGCTCATCGGTTTGAAATTTAAGACGAGGTCGTCGAGGGCTCGTTGTATAAGTCTCCCTCCCTCCCGCCGGTAGCGTGTCACCTGTTCTCAAATATTCTTCCATAAAGGACGAAGCCGACCGCTCGACCTCGGCGCACGTTCGAACGACCGGGAAATAATACATCGTTAAAATATCGCGTTGTATAGTCACAATAGCGAGTGCACGACGATGACGCTGCCGCGCTTCGGTGCCGTGCCAATCGTAGGCGTACAATCGTCCGACGACTATCTCGCGATAACAACCATTGGCAATTATATTTCTTCGACGGTAACGATTAAAGGTTGCAAATTTATTCACCGTTGTCCTTGAGCGACCTTGACGTGCGCGAAATTATCGCCTGGCCGCTGGAATCGCGTTAATTGCGTACTTAGCATTTTCACCGTCATCTTCCGATTTTCCATCCTCTCCGCTTAGCCTTTTCCATTTTCCTACATTTTTTCCTTCCGTTTTTCAACCTCGACGCGAGAGAAACCTGTTATAGTCGGGGGGCAGGGGGGAGACGAGCGGGTCGGAAAGGAGAAAAAATGGCGGGGAACCATGCGAGGATAAAAGAAAAGAGAAGAAATAGCTGATGGCTACGCGAAACCCGTCTCAAACGAAACGTCCTAATTTTCGGAAATTCCTCGCGGACTTGAACGAGGCAGATCGTTTCTGGTGTGGGGTTATAGAACCTCGACTGAATCGATATCGAGTCTCCGTTCTCGAGACGAAAGCGTCAAGGGCGGAGTCCAAAAAGGATGCCCAGAGAGTCGCCTATGTGGATGGTCGTTAGAGATTCATAGCATCACGATAGCCATGGTGAAAGCATATACGCTGGTACTAATTTATTATTTCTAAGTAGAAGTGGTTAAGAAGTGTAATAATCCTTGATTATCACGACCGCCCATAAGCGGAGTAGGCCGCGAGGAGGTATAAATATTCAAATATACTTCAGACAATCCTACATTGGTGACCCCGACGTGATATGTTTTGGGACACAGGTGGCGTTTGAACAATTTTTTTGGAGATTTTCACCGACTCCTAATTGAACATTGATATGGAGAATTCGATCGGTGGCTACCAAGCTTGATTTCCAGCTTTGAATATCGGGATTTCGCCGACTGATTGATCGAGTACGTCTGAATTTTTGGATGTCCGGCTCCCTGCGGATGAGCGGCGCCATGTTGGACGCATGTTGCAAAAAACTACGAGCACCGGCCTGCAGATGGGAATCCAAACTTGGATCGCATTCATGCACATGTCAACGGGGAAATCAACGACGCTGAGATCCTGCTTCCCGCGGATGACCAGCGTCGTGTTGGACGCTCGTCGCACCAGACTACCAACAGCGGCCCGCAGGTTGAGATTCTAACTTCGATCAGACGTATACCTATCTCAACAGTGAAAACAGCTACGAGGAATCGTTTCCAGCATTTGTTGGACTACTGCAGGTATTTCCAACGAATATCCAACCACCATCAAGAAGATTTATAGAAATTCCGAATATGGCGTCAGACGACAGCGATAGCGGGGTGTTAGGTCAAGCGTTTGCGCAAATAGAGGATCTTAAAGCTCAAATCGTCGTTTTACGAAATAATCAAGTTCCAAATGATCGGACAGATGCGCATAGACTTAGGCTTCTGGACTATTTCCGCCAAGATCCTACCCTATGATTCACTCATGTCGAGTCTAGCTTCCGTAATGCGATAATCACTGTCGATACTACCAAAGTGGATTATGTTATTCCTGATATAGGTTTCGAAATAACGTCGTGGGTTAAAGATGTGATAACTGCTTGGGTTAGGCCGGATAATTGTTATGAAAAGGGTGAAGAACGTATAATTTCGACGTATTCGTCATCCTCTAAGAGTAGATTGCGACAATTATTAAAAGGAGGACATTATTAAGGGTTTTGACAGATGGAAAACCATCATTGATCTTATATCGCTTGCGTAATCTAAATGATGGGACGTACAGTGAAGCAGTCTTAAAGTCAATATTTTTTGAACAACTACCTAGTCAGTTGCGTGCGATTTGAGCCTCTATTAAAATTGATGATTAGCAGGAACTTGCAGAATTAGCAGACAGAATAGTTGAAGTGCAAATAATCCTTCCGTCGCAGCGGTGGATACATCGACGCTACTGAACCTTCGAGTCAATATAAATCAGATCTAGTAATCTGGTGATAAATTAGATGCAAAGATCGATCGAGTGGCTGCACAGGTCAAACTTTTGGATTGGGGCAAAACGCGGTCACGTTCGCGTTTTGGTTCCAGGATTAATGACGACAAACCAAAGAAGTCAAAAACCCAATGTGATATTTGCTGGTTGCATACGAAATATGGGGACAAGGCACATTGGTGCAAGAAGCATTGTTCTTGGCAGAGTGACGTAAACTCGGAAAACTAGCTGGAACTCATATTCGGAAGACGAATGTTCGGGTTCCTGATTCTTCAAAGCGTCTCCTGATCTGTGATAGAAATACCGGAAGAAAATTTTTGATCGACACTGGAGCAGATATGTCAATTCTGCTCGTTGTCAAAAATGCGGAGAAACGTCCAACTGGCTTTAAATTCGTCTCCGCCAACAATCCGGGTATTGATACTTATGGAGGAACAATCCTGTCCCTTGATCAAGGGCTCCGCCGACCCATCGTTTGAAATTTTTGTATAACGGCAGTTTCATGTCCGATAATAAGAGCTGATTTGCTTGATCACTACCGTTTCCTTGTAGATATTCACGGGAAAACAATAATAGACCCGCTTAGTAATATTAGTTCTAGTGGGGAAATTATCCTTTCTGATCAACCGTCAATCTGCACATTTCATTTATTTTCCAGATTTTCATAAATTCTGTCAGAATATAAAGAAGTAACCGGACTTACTCGATATGTTGCTTCAAATTCTAGCACAGTTTTTCACCATATCGTTACAAATGGACCACCCATCGCGGACCGTCTGGACGCCTTACTCTTGATAAACTAAAGGCCGGCAAGGCAAAATCTAAAAAGCTTTGCGAGCTTGGAGTTCGCAGACCTTCCGATAGTCCGTGGGCTAGTCCCATTCATCTAGCTAACAGGAAGGAGGGGGATTGGATAGCGTGTGGTGAATATCGTCGCCTGAGTACGATGATCGCTTCGGACAAGTACCCGTTTCCACATTTGCGCGACTTTTCTGCGAAACTATTTTTTCTTCGATCGATTTTGTGAGTGCTTTTCAACAAATTCCATTAGCCCCGGAGGACATTCATAAGACAGCAGAGATTACGCCATTCGGCCTATTTGAATATACGCATAATGCAGCTCAAGCTTTTCAAATCATGAGAATCGTTGCGCATGGTTTCCGAAAGGCTCAAAGAAGCTGGCTTACGAACTGATCGTGGCAAGTGCACTTTGGCGCTTCGGAATTAATCATCCTCGCGCATTTCATTTCGGGCGCGGGCATTGAACCAACACCTGAGAAAGCAAAGGTAGTCGAATCGCGTAGATTCCTGGGGATGATACATTTTTATCGTCGCAGCCTTCCTCATGCTGCAGGAACCCGGCACCAATGCATGTTTACCTGCTCGACTCTAAGAAAAGTGACAAGAAAGAAATTGTATGGACCACAGAAACTGAGCTAGCATTTGGAAAGATCAAAACTGATCTCTCTAATACGGTTTTTCTAGTTCACTGTTACGTCCACGTAACTTTTACAAATAGTTCTCGCGCCTCACTCCATAAAATTTCGCAATTCAAGATCCCTTCTAGCAAGCACCACTGCAGCGTGTTGATTGCTGACGTCAGAAGCGTAAGAAACTGCTTATCGCATGGAACTTTCCATAAACCAAGCAATAGGAGAACATCCTCCCTTAGACTAGGCTACGCCCCACCATGCGCCTTCCGCCCTTGGTGAAAATCTTGCGATGAGCATCGCTGCTGCGTCCAGAATAATCTTGGTGGAGGGGATAGATTTATCACTTTTTTCGGGTATAAATACGAGGCAAAAATCAGGCAAAGTTGTCATTTCATTTTGAGAGACTTCTCGAAAGGTTGGCCAATTCTATATCCTCTGAATCTCGAACGACAAGAATATTCCAAGTCTTCACTTTGAATTATTCTAACTTCCATATCCACTGAATCCTACTACATCTCGACCGACAAGAATATTCCAAGTCTTCACTTTGAATTATTCTAACTTCCATATCCACTGAATCCTACTACATCTCGAACGACAAGAATATTCTAAGTCTTTACTTTGAATTATTCTACAAATTCCAATTTCAAATCACGAACTCGAATATTATTATAATCCTAGAGACTCTGAATCACGAAGCCTGAAATCCGACTCGTATCCAAGATTTTTCTCGATAGATTGATATTTCATTTTTGTACGCAACTCGCATTTAGCTAAATACAAATTACATTGTTTTCCATTTGAATTGTGCTTAGCAAACCTACAACCATCGCCACGCAATCCCAAATTATTCCTCACCTACGTTCGTGCCAGCGTATAATCCGCTCCGCCGGACTGTGCCGCATACTCGACAAGAGTATTACCAATTCACCTTATTCCTCACCTACGTTCGTGCCAGCGTATAATCCGCTCCGCCGGACTGTGCCGCATACTCAACGAGAGTATTACCAAATCCTATAACGTCATGGTTTTCCATCATAACTCAACAGCAACGTAATTTCACCAAATAGTTTAATCTTTAGCATATTCTATATTTGAATTAGTAGTGTGTACTTAGGGCATTGAAACTAACGATAGGCCAGACCTCGGTCCCCGGTGGAGAGGGCGGAAACGTCTTGCCCCAAAACAGAGGTCACATCAAAATTGTTACGTGTCGTACGTCAGCTTCACAATCTTTGGATTTATAACGCTGTACGAATTCGCGGACGTAACATCACCCTTCATCTGACAACGACATCAGGGTAGTAACGGATGCTTCAGATTTCGCCATGGGCGCCGTATTAGAGCAGTTTACAAGAGTTTCTTGGCCACCTCTTGCATTTTTTCCCCGAAATTTCACACCGATACAAAAAAAAGTATAGTGCTTACCACCGTGAGCTCACGGCTGCATTCGAAGCTATCAAGTATTTCAAGTATTGTCTGGAAGGCAGGAAATTTAAGCTTTTGAGAGGTCATAAACCTTTGATCTATGCCTTCGTGCAAAAATGTGAGAGAGCTTCTTCGCCACAACTTTCCTTTATCAGTCAGCTTACAACGTGTATCCAACACTTATCAGGTGCTGAAAATATCGTACCCGATTCTCTTTCACGTATCGACGAAATACGGTGGCCGATCGACTTGAGTCTAATCAAACTTGCCGAGCAACAGGAGACTGACGTGAATGTAAATCAGTCCCGCAGTACTCCTGATTCCAATTCAAGGTTAAGACGATTTATATTTGGTTCCGACAATATAAGTCTGTATTGCGAATCCTCAAGCGACGATGTTAAGACCTTTTATTCCCAAGTCTCTTCGTCAACGGGTTTTTGAATTTTTCCACAATCCAGCACATCCTAGTGCTAAAATAACTGATCGGATATTTCGTCAACGCTATTTCTGGCCGAATATGAACCGTGGCATTGGTAAATTGTGCAAAAATTTCCTTGACTACTAACAATCGAAAATTTGCAGGCACGTTAGATGTATTTCTAACAAAATAATTGCTCCTGACGATCGCTTTGACCACGTCCATATGGATTTTATTGGACCTTGAACTATCTATGATGATTACAGATACTGTCTTACGATGATAGGCCACTTTTCGCGATGGGCGGAAAAAATTCCAATTAAAGATATTTCAGGCCGTTTACGACAATTGGGTTGCTCGCTTTGAATGTCCAAAAAAGCCATCAACAGATCAGGGATCGCAATTCGAATCTCGTTTATTTACTACAATTTTGGAATTGTTAGGCTGTAAACGAATACGTACCACAGCCTATCACCCAGCAGCTAACGAATTAATTGAGCAATGGCGTAGATCGCTCAAGTCCGTAATAATGTGTCACTCTGATGAAGACTGGACAAAGTCATTGTCAACGGTACTCTTAGGGTTACGTACTCGTGTTCGTTTGGATACTGGTGCTTCACCAACCGAATTCCTTGACGACCTCAGAGTTCCAGGTGAATTCTTTTGACAGGAGAACTTTTTTCCGGAACCAAATATGTTTTTGCAGGAATTCCGTGAGCTTACTCGAGAAGTAAGACCTGTGTCAACGGCACATAATTATAAAAATCGCGCATTTTATTTTAAGGATTTGGACTCTTGCCCTCGCGTGTATTTTTGAACTGTGGCAACTAAAAAACCGTTGGAACGACCTTACTCGGGTCTTTACAACGTTATTGAAAGAACGCATCTTCGCCATCAATGTTGCTGGAACTCCGCGCAGCGTCTCGGTAGAAAACCTTAAACCAGCGTATTTTGTACCTGATACTGTTAATGAACCTAACGTTAGTTCAGAACCTGTAATAGTAACCGATTGTGATACTACACATGTACAACGACCTCCTCTTAAGACATATGTTAGAAATCCGAAAAAGGTAACTTTCAGTCCTAATACTTCGACTGTATAGAGAGAACATGCGTCATATGTAATCTATGAAGCATGTGATATCTAATTGCGACGTATGATAACAAAAAAAATGTAGTTCAAACTATCAACTAAGCTTTTACACGCTGTTTTGCCATCTGCTTATAATGTTTATTTTACAAATTAATGGTCATTCTTATATTTCGATCCAAATGCGTTTTTCACTTGGGGGGGGGGGGGGGGGGGAGTATGTAGGGTTTGAAACCCCCGACCGGACCGATATCGAATCTCCCTTCTCGAGACGAAAGCGTCAATGGCAGAGTTCAAAAACGACGCCTACAGAGTCGCCTCTCCAGATAGTCGTTGGAGAGTCAAAGAGAGGCATGATAGCCATTGTGAGAGTATATACGCTGGTATCAATTTATTATTTTTAAATAAAAGATGTTCCGAAGTTTAATAATCCTTGATTACCACGGCCACCTACGAGCAGAATAGGCCGCGAATAAGTATAAATATTCAAATATACTTCGGATAATCCTACACTAGCTGCTATTTGACTCCGCGCTGCAGTCGCCGGCGAAACTCTCGGTGAGCATTGCCGTCACTGAGGCGCCAGAGGGCAGCACGCGGTATGGAAATGACAAGGAGGAAAAATGAGGAAGAAAAACGAGGCCGAAGAACGTGATCACCGTAATAGAGGAACGCCGTTGAGTTTGCCGGCTGGTTTGTTCTCGCGCGATAGTTTTTCCGTCGATCGTGCCAACGCAAACCGGAAACGCCCCGTATCGTCGTGTCTTCGACATGGCGCAACTAGTTGTATCGTCGTCGATTACATCGTTCACGTCAATGTGTCATGTCCCGCCACGTGTCGCTGCATTTATCCATTATTATATTGGTGCTATCTACATACTTCTTTGGCCAGGCTACAACATCGAGGCGGTAGAATAAATAGCGTGTTACGTTACGTCGCACCGAGTCACGTTTAGTCGTGCGATATTATTCGCTGTTTGATATTAGCCGTAGCCTGTGCACTCCATAACAAGTTTGTTTCCTCGACCAATTATGGGAGTTTTTTCCTTGTTTTTTTTTCGCAATTCGACATGAATTGTAACTATCGTCGATAAAACTCGTTTAATATCACGGCAAATAAATTACCGTGCGTTACGAGACACGCAAATGTAATTGACCATTTGAATCGTAATTATCGTTTGATGAGAATATCATACCGCCCTTCCCGATCCTCTCTACGCTTAGGTACCGATCGCCGCCGCGCTCGTATACGTGCACCGAGCACACGGCTCGTATCCATCATTGATGACAGACCGGTCGTTGACAACCAGCCTCGAAGAGATGACCTGTACAGCAATTTCCTCGCAGTTGCGGCGCAAAAACATCTCGTGAGAAATCGCCGAGGTAACCAGTCGCTATCAGAGATGAGAAGCGGCAAGAAACGATGATCGTGCGCCGAAGATATACCTTACCGATCGTTCTAGACGTCTAGATTTGAAGGTGCCAGCCGACGATATCAGTACTTACGCCTACCGATTACACCGATCTTTCACATTTTTCTACCATACCAGCCCAGATCGGATGTACTTAGTTAGTCCAGTGTGGAAATCGACCTAGAGCTTTCGGTGAAGATTGGCGGATCGTCTATTTTATTTCTATGTCCACTGTACACATCCATCGTCCTCGGAGGACGAAAGTTGCCGATCATCGGACGGATTTCAAGAGCCAACGGGATTATACATTTGCATCTCAGCTACCGATGCGCGAAAAGCTTTGTATACGCGATGGCAAACTTGTCGATCGAAGTTAGAAAGCGAGGTTACGAAAGACTTACGTCGCCACTTGTCTGTGAATCGGATATAGCTTCACTTTCATTTTCAAATTGGCGCCATGTTATCGGGATAACCTGAATGCTGTGTTCAATCCTAGTCAATTTGAGCACAGGTCCGAAGCATTCAATTTACCCCTGGTACGGAGTGAATTGACTCGAACGACGGGGTAAACTAAACGACGTAAAATAAATACGAGATAAATTGTATGTATGTAGTATCGTTCGGGTGAGCTATAACGTTTATTTGCCATGTTGAACGTTGTAAATAATTCTTACGCGTATTAGCTATTTGGAACATTAACATTTTGAAACTTTAATTTCAATCCACGCGTTTGAATAATTTTTTCTTACCGACTACTTGTTCTTAGAAGCCTTTTAATGGAATCTCGTAATCACTCCTCGCGAGCCCATTTATTACTTTCTTGACGTAAATAATATCGAACAATGACGAATAATGACCAGCTGATCCTGATCAATTTACTTGAAAATGTCCTTTAACGCACATTTAAGCTTTAAGAAAATAGACATTCAGTCTTGTCGTTTGAACCATGATTAAGTGGGAGCACAATAATTATTGACTACGATACAAGAGCGTTTATTCAGAGAAACGAGTCCTTTGAATGTGTTACCTGAAATGAAAAATGACGAACCAAATCATTTGAATAGACACTAGAATATCATTTATTTTCATTTGTCCCAAAATAATAGTTCTTCGTAGCATATAAATGCTCGATTGTTACAAAACAAACAAAAATTAAAAATCCTGAACTTCATTTTTTGCAAAGTTACTTTTTAAACGACCAAATTACCCCGCAGTTCGACTTACCCCGGTCCTTCCCACTCGAACAATTCAACGGTATCGAACGAAAGGGAAGCGACTTGGAGTACGAGTTTGAATTTGCAGCAGTACGAACACGAACGTCAGTTGTCTGATAAGTAATCGCAAAAGAATGAAACATCTTCGAATCAGACTGGCAGTGTAAATCACGAGGCTCAACAGATTCAGAGTCGAGGCTTCTGTAAACGCGAGGATTGTTTCCACGAACATCGCGATATTGAAGTGGAAAAAATTTGCGATTTTGTACAGAGCCTTACGTGCGCACCAGACAAATCTCTCGCGAACTCGTCGTTCGCGAGAATTCAAACCGTGCGAATTTCGTCATCATTCGAGAAGAAGTATTTCATTTAGCTGACATGCAACTGACCCATCCGAATGATGTTTCGCCGTTGGAGCTCGCTGAATTGTTCGCCGATGACGTTCCTAGTCGCAATAAAACGTCTCCGTTCTCATTGACAAGAGCTCGCGAAAAAACGTGATAAGACAACGGTTAATATTCCCGATGATACGATATCAGCCGAAAAATCGTGCACCCGATAAGAAATGCCGTTTGTTCATGCAACTTTGTTCGGGGAGCGACGTTCCGCCAAATAGTGAATCGAAGCGTGACCTTCTTCAACTGCAGCGCGTATTCGGCGCTATTATCTTATCGAGAGATGGAAATCGTGGACAATCGATTTTCAGATAACGTGACGCGTCGCTTTCGCCGACTGTTGCAGATCTCAAACGTACAATGTGACTGCCTCAACAAAACATTTTCATATCGTTCGCAAGTTCCAACATCGTCCAAAAGTCATTTAACAATTATTACACCTCAACGACGGTGCGTCGACGTATCGTGCCGCAATTTTCGATCGAAGCTATTCGATAATTTCCGGTTCAACAAAAGTTCGGTTAACGCACGAAAGTAGTCGACCCTGCGAAGACGGAACGGCGGTTATTGGACACAGTTTATTGTGCATAGTGATGACAGCAATCGATTTATAACGATGCTTGTCCAAAGACAGTGTTTCTCTTTCGGTCATTCGTGTAAATCTTTCACCGTTGAGACCAAACTTCTCGACGGCTGTTTCTAACGAGCAAAACAATTCCAAAATCAGCAGTCGTTTTTTTTCGTTTTTTTTTCTTTGCGTCGACAATTTTTAATCGTCGTCTGATAGCCACGAATGAAACAATTTCAACGTGTTATCATGTACAATATGATACGGAATTCTTGCGTTATTCGGGTAAGTGATCGTCATTCGTGAAGTTTACGTGTCTTCGCGTAAAGATCTCGATCCTATTGTACGAAGCTGAGAAGTTTTTCAAGCAGAGTGCTCAATTTAGTCTCTATACCTGGTTTCTTACTGAGATTTTCGAAATTGTACTAGTCTACCTGTTATAATAATGTGAAGCGAGATAACGTCTCGTCGCTGCGCGTTGCATTTTACGTACCATGAAAAGTATGTATTTACGTAAACTCTACATTGTGGAGTTGCGATCGAACAGCGACGCGACGTTTGAACAGGTAAACGAAAATTTAAAAGCAAGTATAAGGATTTTGGAAACGTTTCGCGTTGCGCTGCTGACTACCAAGGACGTTAGTAGTCTTGTTTTTTTTTTTGGAGTTTTGGTTTTTTTCCGCTATTAATCTAGTCGGTGACCTTGTCACAGAGGAAAGAATAACCTTTCGTTTATAAATCGTAGCCACTTCATCCGGCAAACTCAGGTGTAAGTGCGCAACGGCTACTAGGTGTACAGATTCGTGTCTATCGAGCAGTTTGTCGCACGCATCGCGTTCGAGTCTCGGTAGAATAAATACCCGATCCGAGGTGCGAGGCGAAGGTGCGCGGATAGATAAAGCGTCGTTCGAACCGATGCTACGTATTGCATTATTTGTTCAATCGCGTAATTACACAGGGTAACGTGTCCCTGTCACGAGGTCGCGTCTCTATATGCACGCACCGCAGAAGAGGCGCATGGTCAGTGATACTCGTGAAGTTTCCGTATAGTGGGGTGAAATGGTTCGAGAGCGCGCGCCTCGCGTAAGCACTGTCTCGGCTTATATTGAGGTAACAAATAAAAGTTCGCAGATCAAACGATCAATTTAAAGTTACGTGTCCTAAGAGAGGATATATTACGTCGAAAATTCCGACACGACCAGGTTTCATTTTGGGAGAAACAAATTTCGAAGAAAAGTAATTCGGGCACTCTTGGGAAGATCATAGCCTGATAGTACCTAGTACTTTCCCCTAGTAGTATGCAAACTGAACTTTGAAAGACACGCGAGATTTGCGAGTACCCGAACGTGCGAGTTGTTTATTAGATCTTATGGCATTTATTAGTTAGACACGTAAATCACAAATGCTGAATTCTTCAGCGATTTGTCGTTCCGATTTTCCTTGTAACAATTTATTCTGAATCGATCGTATCGTCATCGCAATAGAAACAAGTTATTCTTTTTTCTTCTTCAAAAATTAACTTTTTTGAGAGTCCGGCTGGTTCGAAAATTCTGGGAAAAATTGAGAGGGAGTTTTTCTGCAGGCTAAATGGGATAAAGAATAATGGAACAGATCGTAGAGGGTCGGGGTTAAGATACAAGTCTTGGAAAAACACAGATTCTTAATTTAAGAACGAGAACATTCTTGGTATTAAGAAGAATGTGGGTTAGTTCAATCACAATATTCTTACATTTATCGTAAAAATTACTGAACATTAGAGCCTTTTCCTTTTATTATAAAAAAAATATTCTTGAAATTGGCCGAAAAACACAGATTCTTAGAATTATTCGGTTGTTGAATTCTATAATTATAGAATTCTATACTCAAGAATTTTTTTTCTCTGTGTAGTTTTTTTTCTTCTTCAAATATCGACAGCTATCATCGACATAAAGACGAGAGTTGGTAACGTCGCATTATCTATGCAGAATCGTATAAGAAATAAACAAATAAACAGTAAATACAGCGTTCATTTGGAAAGTTATTATGACAACAATCATAGTTATCCAAATTTCCCAGCCCATTAGTTATTTGCAACGTATAACAGTAATCTGGATGTACCTATCTCATTTATGGGCTTCAGCTTACCGAAATTGCTGCCGGTAGCCATGGAGCTCCACTCTCTGATGGAGGAGTACAGTGTCGCTAAGCTTCGCAGAAACACATAATTTATGGTAATTTTTAATCAATATCTAAATAAAAAGAATCGTAACATAAACTGCAACTTTGCGAGATCGTTCCACTAAGATTTTTCTATTTATATCTCCGAAAAATGTTAGAATGTATCATTTCGATCAGATTTTTTGTTCACGATTTCGATGCTGTCCCATAAGAGCATATGTTGAATATAAAATTGTCATCGCCATTTTTTTCGGTATTTTTTATTATAAGGTACGTCGAAAAAGTGGCCACAGGTTTGAAACACTCTTCATATTAATATCCTCGCTTTTCGTGAAGTTTTATTATTACTTTGTTGTGCTAGGCAACCTTCTTAGTACAGAAATTAATGAACATACAACTCCCTCGAGCTCTATGACAAACAACTGCTGTACCATCTATTTTGAAATACTTACAAAGTGCATGTTATTAGTCATCAGTTATTACCGTTGTCATTGGATGGCAGCTACTCCGATGCCGCCAAACACAATTGGGCGAGGAAATATAGTAGTCGATTGCGATTTTTCAGGCAGTAAGACGTCCTGAGATGCGGTTTTTGGCATTCGCTTCCTGAACTCGTCCAAAAATTGTGTAACCATTTTCGTTCGATTACTTCTCGGAAGTTGTATTGCCGCAGCGAGAAACGCATTCTCATCAGTGCATCTTTTCAGGCGATTGAAAAAAATGCATATCTTCGACAAAAATCACCCGAATTGTACGAATGCGACTACCCGGTGTCTTTTTTAATTGCTGAACCTAGACATGACGCTCGAACACCCCGCACACCTGGAGGTCAAGACAGCACTGGGAACGTCATCTCCGCGAATTTCAATGAAATTACTTACCGACCAAAACTCATTACCCGGGAGTTTTTTGAGTCGTCGTCCCGAATCTCACATCTGCAACCTCCCGAGGCAACAAAGTTCCCAGTATAACAAATAATAGCTACCAAGGAATTCTTCTACAAAATGAGCATGTTCTCTCTTTTGCAACGAACTTACTTTATCACCGGAGATAGAATAGTTGATTCGAATGAAACTATTCAATGAAAAATGGAAGGTACGGGTGCAAACGAAGTAGACCTTAACGTGAAAATTTAAGAATAGAACGTTGAAATGACGAAGAAGGTTGCAGTACAAAACGTGTTCTATTATGATGATATTCATTTGCATTCATTGAAGTGATGTTAAATAGTTTGACGATACAATTTCACTGAAACTGGTCACAAAGTTTCTGGAGGAGTTAAGGAAGCGAATGCAACAAACCACATTTCATTTTTGGGGGTTATTTTTGTGCTATATTTCCTTGCTGAATACGATATTTGACGATCGTGCGGACTGTTATCTCGAATTTGGGGAAATCTGACTTCGCTCAGTTACTTGCTCTTCATTTACTCACTCTCATCTATACTGGAGATCCGACCATCAAACGAACGTGCGGGCAAACTTACAAATAATATTCGTAGTGCTGATTATTTTTCCTAGTTCCCTACTTTTGTGAGAATAATGAAATCGACGTGGGGTAATCCTATTTCGCGAAAATTGCCATGTATTTACAGATATGGATGCTGAAGATAAGCCTACGATTCGGATGCAAAGCATAATAGAATGATCGGTTATTGACGCGAGGGTTAACTGTTGGTTGGCAAATTGTTCTGGTCTCGGTTAGCGGCTAGCGTAAACAGAACAGTGTTGCCAATTTAGTGGTTTTACCAATAAAACTAGTGAAATTAGTCTTTCCCTAGTGGGCACTCATTTTTCTAATGATTACTGATTCTCTTAAAAGTATCTATCTATCTATTCACGTGACCAGCTCAACATTTTGTTAACTTCAAATTTCCCGATTCAAGCGAACTTTCAAGCATCCCTAAATTATATAAAGATTGTCGACTATTGATTATTCTAAGAAGTTGATTTTACCATCCGTGATTTTGGCCATGCTTACTTTTAACCCCCTCAGAAGTGGCCGATTTAAGTGAATCCTTCTGGAGAAACTTGAGTCAGTCTTAGACTAAGTATTTCACAAGGTAGTTTGCAGAAATATTCAATCAATTAGCCACTACAACATTTTGCCACATTTCAGCAAAAAATTCAAATCTTGGGTCCGAATTGGTATTAAGGAAAAACATTCTAGAGATTTGTACCTGGTATGGCAGGTCTGGAAAAGACCTACCCAGATTTGGCTCCATTCCAAAAACCATAGTTATTTCGGTACCTGGATATGGGCTATTTTCTAACAAAAAAAAACGTACAAAATTCGAATATTAATTGAAAAATAATGCTTCAATTTGAATGATACAGCGAAAAACTTTTTTTTCACATTTGAAACATGAAGAATGTCAAACCAAATAACTGAGAACGGTTATGTCAGTGCCGGATTACATAGGTGGTAAGAGTGGCAAATGCTACGGGCCCCGCGCTTTCAGGGGCCCCGCATACCCGCGCTTGACCAAGCGTAAAAAAATCAATTGAAATGTGAGCGTACATTTTTTTTTTAATTCCGATGGGTATATAACCTACCACTACCGCCTATCGCTATAGGCTAATCGAAAGACATTAGTATCTAAATCTCCACGAGCTATCGCTGGCGAGGACCACGGCTTTATGTGGAACAATACAGAGGGTGTTACAGTCGTGTTACAGGCGGGCATCTAGTGGAACGTATTTTATGTGTTGCACCGCACTACCCGCAAGTTGGCAGCAGCAGCGCAAGACTAACTGGGGAATTCCCTGACATTGCCATTGAGCTAGTCAAGCCACCGAGGGGATTCCCTGCATGTCGAGAGAGTCAGGTTTCTCCCCGACAAAAGAAGTGGATTGCGTAGGGTGTATTTTGCGCGAATGAGACAGTCGTAGACTAATTGTGAAACGAGCCAGACGTATGTAGGTTGAGTTATTATCTTCAGTGAAAATTATATCCATTGAATATACATTGATATCAATAATAATAAATCCCACAAAAATAATTTCCATCAAGTATACTGACTATTACTGCTCATAATTTCAATCTATAATTGGAAGTTCTTTTGTTTGTTTCTTACAATTTTCTCAGGATGGATGAATAGGTAATAGAATAATAATAATCAAGAAAGTTATTGAGCATATATTCAAGTATCAAACAAACAATTTTCATCGATTTATATAAATAAATGGCCATTTATTAATATTTGTCAATGATAATTTTTTGTTTGATACTTAAATATACGCTCAATAACTTTCTTCAGTATTATTATTCTATTACCTTTTCTTTCATCCTAAGAAAATTGTAAAAAAATGCTTCTTCTAGGCTGTCATAGTAATTTTACGTTTTAAGGGAGAAAAGGGGTCTTAGATGCACAAAAAAAAAGTATGTTTGCAATTTTTTCTAAAAGTACCGTACTTCTCAATTCGTTTACATTTGTATACTATGGAGTAATATTTTAAGAACATTTTGTGAAATTTTCACCAAAAAATATTAAAAAATAAGTCATTAGTAGCGTAACATTAGTAGCGTAACATTAGTACCGTGCGATAGTACATATAACTCATGACTACTTCATCTGAAATGAAAAAACCAAAATGATTTCTTCAGTACATAAGTTTTTCTTGATTTTGAACAAAGGAATTGAAGAAACATTAATTTTTCAATTTTGGGCAGAGGTGCAATCAAAATACTTCGATTTTTTGCTTAAGATTTGCCTAATTGCTTTGTTGTAAGATCAGTTGTAATTGAAGTAAAAAAAAAATCCTGTGTTCAAAATCAACACATATTTATGTTCTCAAGAAATCTGTTTGGTTTTTCATTTCACATGAAACAGGCATGAGTTATCCATACTGCCCACGGAATATTATCTTTTGAAGCGTCTCGGTTTTCACGCCAATAATAACTTATTATTTATTATTCCTTAATGAAAATGTCACAGAATATTTTAAAAACATTACTAAATATTATACAAATGTTTTGAACAAACTAAGAAATACGGAACTTGAAAAAAAAATCCGAAAATCAGTTTTTTGGTGCATCTGAGACCCTTTTCCTCCCTTATCCAAACATTTAACAGAACTGTAACAAAATTTGCCTTACCAGAGATTAGTAAAGAGATTGCTGGGGCAATGCTAGCGAGTTTCGCCACCAAATCCGCCACTTCGGATTTCGTCGTCACTCGCTAGCATTGCTCCAGCAATCTCGACTAATCTCTGGCCTTACCGTAGCAGTAACATGAGCAGCAGACCTAGAGATACGGGTCGCCACTACGCGTCTAGAAGTGCTAAGCGTAAAGCAAAAAATGAAAAGGAAAGAAAAAACGAAGTTGTTCTATCCAAAACAAGAAAACTGACCAATTTTTTTACAAAGAGTGAAGCCGAAGATGGAGAAGTTGCATCTCATTGTACATATCATGGTGATACTACAACTATTTCCGATGTACCTACGATTTGTACAAGTGATATTGCAGCCGAAGAGACGCCAATACCTCCAAATGCAGCCCCCAGTTGTAGCCAAAGCGAAGGTAAGAGCACAGCAAGTCCTCTCAATCCAGAGTTAAGTTCAAGCCAAAGAGAAGTCGAAGGCACATTGCATGATTTCAATGTTACTTTATTTTCAGGCCAAAAACAAAATGAAAATGAAATATATTCTAATGATATTGGTGAATGGCCGAGCAACTTTGATAAAGATTATTGGATTGCAAAAGGAAGCAGCGAACTGCAACACATAAAAAGTAATTTTTTGACTTCACAGAAAATGTACGAAAATGAAAATAAGCCACGATTCTGCCAAAAGTCATTTTTCACCTATAAACATAAACCAACAAACAAGAGTCACGTCAGAGATAGGTTGTGTTATTCAGAAACCAAAGGGCAAGTTTTCTGTTTTGTTTGTAAAATTACGGATTCAGATAGTTCGTCGTCTCGGTTTACGAGAGACGGATTCGATGATTGGAAGCATGCGACCAATTTGTTGAAAAAATACGAACAAAGCATACCGCATAGACAATTTTATGGCCCAACATATTCAAACTCATGCCCATATAGGAAAGGGACATACGTCATATTTGTCAAAGACTACATGTGAGGAATTTATCCAACTAATTGCAACAAACATACTGGATCAAATTATTTGCGAAGTTAAGAGATGCAAATACTATTCAGTATCATTAGATTCTACTCCAGATATATCACATGTAGACCAGCTGACTCTGATAGTGCGCTATGTTCTTCCATCTGGACCAGTGGAAAGATTTGTTAAATTCTTGGACGTGGAAGGCCATACTGCTGAACAACTCGCCCAAACTTTACTAGATTTCTTTAGTAAGACTGGTATTAATATCAAAGATTGTCGTGGGCAAAGCTACGATAACGCTAGTAACATGAGCGAGAAATACAGCGGCATACAAGCACGAATCAGGGATATCAATAAGTACGCAGAATACATTCCCTGTTTTGCACATTCATTAAATTTGGTTGCTAAGTGAGCTGCAAAGTGCTGTACAGAAGCATTAATTTTCTTCGATTTCGTTGAAAAACTGTATACATTTTTTCCCGCTTCTACCTATCGTTGGGGCCTTCTCACGAAAGCACTCAAAGATACTACTACGAAAATTCCGATTTTGAAAAGATTATCGGACACTAGGTGGTCGGCCGGAGCTGATGCTACGAAGGCACTTTTATGTGGTTTTACCATTATCAAGCAAATTTTGAAAGACATTACCAATAATATCGATCAAAAGGCAGAGTGTCGTAATCAAGCTTACGGACTAGTTTCAAAAATGAATAAGTTGGAAACGGGAATAATGACAATTGCGCGGAACGGAATCCTAAAGCGCTTGCAAATGACTAGTGCTTTGCTGCGGTCGTCTGATCAAGACCTTAACACGGGATACGCCCTTTATGAATCGTTACATGGGTACGTCCAAACAATGCAGTCCACATTTTCAGATATTGAGGAGAAAGTCAAAAATCTGACCGGCTGTGAAGAATATCAGCAACAGACTTCAAGAAAGGGCAAGCGAAATACAACGTACGACCATTTCAGCGGCTCTACTACACTCGACGAATTTGTTGAAAACCAAACACCTAGACAACGTTTTGAAATTCAGGTTTTTGTTGTCATTATTGATAACGTACTGTCTGCTTTAGATAAACGTATGAAAGCATACCATAAAATCACTAGTATTTTCGGAGTATTTCGACAATTCAAATCTCTTACAACAGAAGAGTTATTAAAAAAAAGTTCAATTATCGTCAGTGCTTACGCAAATGATTTGAAGGACAGCCTCGGCGACGAATTAGTGCAGTTCGCGGAACTGCTGAAAACAGATGTGGCTACCGCTATTGACAGCAAGAAGCACGAGGCTCTGGAACTGCAATATTATAAGCTTTTGATGGACAATTCTTTGGAACCGTGTTTCCCAAACGTAGAAATTGCTTTGCGCATTTACTTGTCTTTGATGATCACCAACTGCAGCGGCGAACGTTCTTTTTCAACATTAAAGCGTATCAAAAATGAGTTGAGGAACACGATGGGCCAAGAACGTCTAAATCACCTCACCTTGATGAATGTAGAATATGATTTGCTCAGAGAAATCGATATGAATAGTGTTATCGATAAATTTGTCCACATTAAATCCAGAAAAGTTTACTTGTAACAGTTCTGTTTTATTTAACACCCTAAACTTAAGAACCTGAATCAAACTAAGGGCCTCTTGGTAGAATTTGCTACGGGCCCCGCGCTGGCCTAATCCGGCACTGGGTTATGTGCAACATCTGAAACATACTTAGTGCCAGCAATGTTCGTCGCAGGCTGCGAGGAACCGACTCGCAGTCGGCATCACTCTGTCATTTGTTATCTATGCTCGATTGTTTTTACATGTTTTCACTCTCAATCGCTTGTTCGAATGTCGTGCTTCTCTTACAATTGGATCGGTTCTCGAATCGCATATCTTTCGCTTCCAATTATCTGTTCTTTGTTGTTTCGCGTTACGTCACGGCTTAATAAAACTCTCGTAATTATTTTGTACATGAAATTTGTACAAAGTTGGAGCGAGAAGACAACCCACGTTGGGTAATAAACTCTAAACTGGAGCTGCGCGGGTATTTTTCCTCGTCGTTCGTAACACTCGGAAATTCAAAAAAACTTACACGGACGGCACCATGAACGATTTCGTCCACTCGCCAACTTTGCGTAGTCGTTACTCGAAGATGGTTCGACAGATACTGAAACGCGCTAGCACGTCCTTTCGAATCGCTCCCAAGTTTTTTTAGAAGGGGAAGCAGACTGAATAACGAAGATGGATAAATTTATTATCCTGGGATGATAAAGTGAAAGTATTAAACCGGCGATCGTTTGATCAAATATTTACCTAATGTTTACTACTACATATATAAATAGCGTCCAACGAGAGATCAACAAATGTTATAGAGAAATTTGTTTTATTTATTATTAAAAATGTATTATTCGTAAAAGCGATTTTTTAAAAAATATATTACGTAAATATGTTAGTTTCACTTCGTTTTTGTATCCAATTTTTCAATATTTTTTTCATTCTCGACTAACTAATTGAATTTAAAATACAGCAGTTTTCAAATGCCCGCTAACTTTACTATCATGTGATTGATTTCAGCTTCGAGGTAGCGCTAGTAGTTTTTTTTAGTGGTTGTAGGCTCGACACTAGTGGTTTTTTAGTGGTTTTTAAGCCGACAGTAGTGGTCTCTGGAAAAATATGCTGGCAACACTGAAGCGGAATCTTCGCACCGACAATGATTCGCGTGGAGGCAACGTTCCGAACCGTGGTACCAGAAGGGTACGTGGATAACTGCACGCGTGTCTTTATAAGTACGTCTCAACGTCGACTGCGATACGTGGTGACTTTGGCCGTTGATTCGGTTAGTTTCGTGCTTCCTGGGTCTCAAATAGCCACGGTTCACGTCGTATGAGCAAGCACGGCGGAGGCGTACGCTCGCGAATATATTTATAGCTAGAGAAAACGAAGAGCCGAGTTGAGCGTATAGATAAAAGAAAGAGCGCGAGGGAAAGATTGGCAGATAAGGGTACCCACGTCGCGTGTCATTGATGGAGATATCACGTTATATAAATAAAGACCTCGAGCTACGACCGATGTGTTTACAATGTTGCACTATTTAAACGAGGATCCGCGGTTGGATAAATAATTCGCGACTGTGCGTATCATATCCAGAACCTGCGAACCGGTTTCGTCATTATTATCGTCCAATATTTTCTGATCCGGGCGGAGAACGTAATAGCACGAGGGTTTCTCCGTATTACTTCAGCATCGTTTCGATCAACGTTCAACGGCAAGGGGCGGAAACATGAAAATACCGAATTAACTCTTCCTCTTGCTCCAATTTGCCTCCTCACCTTCGTTTCAGCATCTTCGATGCATTTGAATACGAAATGACGAAGAAATAGGCAGAAGAGTTTTTTTGTTTCCTGTTTGGCGCTACATATAGTTTGCAGTCGGAAAAAATCGGTATTATCGTGAATATTTCTTTTTTTAACTTTTTTTTCATAGTAATGCGTATCATTTCAAGTATCTTTTAAAACTTTTTATCAGGAAATATTCATAATTGACGAAAAAAAACACTACTGTCCTTGATATAAAAAAGTATGCAATAAAAAAAAAAAATCCTTCGATTAAGGACTGCCATTTTATGTACAAAAAAATGTATGTGAGATTTGGGGCGGAACGGTCTAGTTGTTTTTGAAATTTTTTGATCATTGGTCCGGAAAAAATCATCACCGAGAAATACGCGTTTAAAGTTCACGTAGATGAAATGTAATAAATAAAATACTCGTAACTGCCCGAATTTTCAGAGAATATTTGAGAAAGGTGGTATTATATGATAAGAATCCTTCGAGAACGAAAAATCGATATTTTAAAAAAAAACTCCAACCAGTGTTCGGGCAATGCTGAGAAATCGATGTAGCTCCTAGCGTAGTAGAGTTGTTATTATTCGCTGTGGCGCCAATCATCTTCATAGAAATAAGTAGTCACGAGTTGCATACGATATTGCAATCGCTTAGCCTCGAATCGCGTAGTCTTTTTGTAAGCAAACAGTGTCCGCAGAAGTGGGATCCGCTCTTCGAACGGTGTCTGACATTTCATAACGAAAATAGCTTTCGGGTTGTTGGCTCAGATGTTTGGAACATCTCGGGAGAAAGGAGTATTTTTCTCTAGTGAATGTCGAGAAGAAAAAAAGTTTCGATGCTTTTGAAAGTCACAATAGACGTTGGTCAGATTCCCCCGTCGCAATTGACACTGGACCAAGCGGACGTTCATACGCGCAACGATACCTAGCGATAAGAAACGAGGCTAGAACGTCCCACAGTCCTAACGTTGTGGAACAATGCTCAGACATCTGAAATTGCATATCGTTTTGTAAGCCAATATTATTGTTATCTGCCGTGACCACTGATCCCTGCAAAGATCAATGGCTACGTCTCGTGTTTGATATCGAATAGATTGACTCGGTACAGTGGTTGGGCAGCAGCCTCGTTCAATACTATTTTCGCACACAAAATCTATCTCACGCGGGCTAATTTGTAGAAATTCTATTAATAGACACTTCATTCGCTCGTTCACGTGCAAAATTAAATGACTCTTCCCTTCTCCCGTCATGCCGTTCTTTCGCTCACAGTCGTCCGATCAGAAATAAAAGTATTGCGATGTATCAACGCGACGAAATAAATCGTACAAAATTGCGAACGAGAAATTCGACGCGCTGGATCTACTCGCGACTTACTGACGATAACGTTCCGTTCGAGCAGATACATCGGTCGCTTTTATTCTTAGTGTCAATATCGTAACCTCTTGATCGACGTTATTGCTATAATGTTGACAAAGATGCTTGCAACAAATTCAGCCGCTCGCACCGCGTTGCGTTGGAACGAACAAGTATTACTATACAGGGTGAGGCACCAACTGTTGCCACCTTAAATATCTCGACAATCATCGACGTCACAGAAGAACGTTCGAGACAAAAGTTGTACGGTGCAAAACAGGCCATCAAACGCACCCAATTTTTTTCGGTGGAGGTGTTGACGCGCAACGAAGGTCACCTCCGCTGTTTTAAATAGAATCATACCTTTTTTTCAACCATCTTGTAGAGTACGTCGAGCCGCATAGGAAACATTAGGACATCGAGGTTGTTTGAGGTCATTCAAGGTGAGTATCGATGATATAAATATGAATATCTCGTATCACTACCATTCGATTTTTATTCATGGGGGACGTTAAAGGATAAAGTTTATCAGGATATGCCCACCACACCGAAGAACACGCGAGAACGCATCATCAATACGTGTTACAGCACCACTCCGGAAAGCATTCTACGATCGAAGCAGTGTCCGACTGTCCGACTGCAAAGATGTTTGTAGGCTGCTGGGAATCATTTTGAACATCTATTGAAATAAAATATATTGATATTAAAAAATGTAATATATATATTTAATACAAAGTTGATGATATCTTAAATACCAACTATTTGGTAGTGATTGGAGATATTTAGATTTAGGGGAGCTCGGGGCACAACGGACCATTTTTAAGCCTGTAACTTATTTTTTGTGGTTTCTGACCACCGAGTACAAGCTGTTTTGATCTATGTTGAACAAATTCATAATTGGTTCGCGATAATTCGACAACGAAAATCCGAGGCACAACGGACCCCTTCCAAAAAAATGATTTTTTAAAAATAACTCTGTACTCTCTACTTTTATGAAGATGAAGAAATTGAGAGTTATAAACATGATCAAGTTCATTGTTGTTTTCAAGTTAAATAAATTCATTTTGTTCTGAAATGGCTCAAAAACTTTAGATTATAAATAAATTTGAGAAAAACACATTTTTTAGCACATGTTTGAGGGGGTCTGCTGTGCCCGGGCGGTACGTAGTGCCCCGGTTTTCCCTCTATCATCGATACTAACCTTGAATTACCTCAAACAACCTCGACGCCCCGATATTTGTTATGCGGTTTGAGGTGCTCTGCAGGATGGTTGAAAAAAAATGCACCATTTCGTTTAAAAAAGTGAAGCCGATCTTCATTGCGCGTCAGCTTCTCCGCCAAAATAAAACAAAATTGGTTGCATTCGATGGCTCCTTGCGCACCGTACAACTTTTGTCTCGGCCATTTTTTTTGTGACGTCGACGATTACAGAGATATTTAAGGTGGCAACAGCTGGTGCCTCACCCTGTATATACGAAAGCAATTCACCGCCAGTATTGTGAAAGCGACGTTGACGATCGCGCATTTTCATTTTTACGCCCAAAGCGATTGCGCCCAAAATTTCAGTCGCGATATTTCCATCAGAAATGCAGTTTTTCGACTAATTTTCAGCCGAATTTGTCGAGCCGTTTGACCGTTAGACTGGACGAAAGATTCACGTATTCTCATTACGAATGTGAATACGTTTAAAAATACTATTTAGAAATACTATTTTACATTTTTTATCGAGTCCAGTTGTCGAACGGCTGACCCGAATCAGCTGAAATCTAACGCAAAAACCAGGTTTATGATCTAGATGATTTGGAAATTGACTCCATGGATGCGAGAATCGAGTACAGAAACGTCTTGTAAAAATTCCCCTTTTGACTTTTGACTTTTTTTTTGCCAATTTTCCGCGTGTTCTATTTCTGTGTCACCGATCGAGCGCTGTTTTATGCGTTTACGGATCGAGATATTATTAACGATACGTTTTCTGATCTCCGAAATTTGTCACGAGGTCCAATCAGCGACTGCCGTTTCGGCAAAATTCGAATTATATTCGGTGTGGTCAAGCTGCGGCGCGCGTGCAACGCTCTCGTACGTTAACATTCGCGCCGGCGGAATTCACTTAGCGCCAAACGTATCGAGAGCACGGTAATCAAGTCGGTGGAGATAAGGTGCGATGTGTAATGAGAAATCGACGTTTTTCGACGAGGTCGAAGCTCGAAGATGTAAAGTTGTCGTTGATCGCTCGTCGCTGTCCGCGAGCAAAAATCTCGAGTCACATTTCGCAAGTGGAACGTTCGAGTTCGCGATAAAGCGGACAACACTTTCGCGAGACTGAACCGTATCGCTCTGACTCCTGACATTTCGTATACAGAGAGACGCCAAGCGCGATAGGTACGCGCTCGGGGTGTACGAAGCTTATGCAGTCGCCAGCTGAGAGTCTCTCGCGCGACGATCTCTTATCTTACTCGTCGCGTAGCGAGAAGCCGAAGCTCGGCGATTACGTCTGATGAGAGACTGAAACTGAAACTGATCGCTTTTCGACCGCCATCAATTCATCAACGCCTTCACCGAAATCGGTGCACGACAGAAAATAGCCCCTAAATTCAAGTCGCCCAACGATCCGTACGCAGTGGGCTAATCGGATGCGGCAAATCTGCGGATAACGCGTGCCATCGACCGCGAAAAATTCCACGACCCGACCCAACGATTCTACTCGATTCCTTTGCGATTTCTACGGAGCTTTCACAATTTTCTTCAGTTTCCTCCGTCCTCCGTCAAAATATGGCGAGTCACTCGCCACTTTTTTTCACTCGAACCAGGTCGATTTTCTCACAATCGATAAGTTTTTTCCCCAATTTCGTATACCGTACCGATTTTCTTGGAACTGACCGTATTGGTGAAAATTTATTTTTACGGAAGCAACACCAACTCGAATGCCACGTCGTGGATTATGGTTATGAATTAAAAGTCGAGAATTTGGCAACGTATTTTCGTACACTGTGAAAAATGTCTACGCAAAGATGGTCCCCGACGGCTTTACACGTCCGTGCGAGTATGAAGTGACGGTATAAAATTTCTTCGGTATAAACTATTCATCCGTATAATTTTAACACGGCGTAATCTACTTCTTAACACCGTTCGGAGTTACTCACATTTTTATTTGACGAGCAATAATTGGGGATTTCAATATTCTTAACTACTTGATCAATAAAACTATATTAATTATACTTCGATATATTATAATCACCTAATGCACGGTTGACGATACGAAAATGTTGCATTCGCACCATTTACATTTAGCACGGTTCACGGTGTACAGTGGTGAGATATACCTATGCGTGGAAATCCTATGAAAAGAGAATCCGAGACAAGGAAATGACGAAAAAATGTCAGCAGAAAGGAAACTTTACTGACAAAGTTTGCGATAATAAAATCTGAAAATGGCGCGCCTCTCGTAAACGCGTTGCGATGTTGCCAATGCAACGACTCACGAAGGTTACCGCGCGCTCGTCGGGAAATAACTGGTAATTATTAGTTGACATCGTATACTATCGATTTCGAATCGATTCGAAAACGTTAACGCGCGTGTATCAAATATTCGTCTGTTCTTAGGAATTTTCTCATGCGAGTCAGCCCGTCATTTATTTTCGCGTTACACAAGTGTGCCCGTTCTCGTCGGACTCCGTGTTGAGCGAGCATCGGTTGCTTCGTCTCGTTACTTTTACACGAGCTGGTGAATATTCGCAAAACTGTAACTGAATATTCTGAGCATTCGTCGAATTTGATGAAAATCTTTCTATCAATTCCGTCGCCGAGGGTATTGACAATTTCGTGCAAGTGCAACTATTTGAAGCAAGTTTCATTGTTCTTTCCTCTTCTTCTCCCGAGCGCTATTGAGCGTTATTGAAAGTTATGCGCGGCGTCGCATAACTCGGCCTCGTCAAACTCAATTCTAGCGTTATCGTCGGCGCAGAAACGCGCACGTGAGTCGCGAATAGCTTTGATCTGAAATCTGTCACTTACGTAACGTTGCACATCGTGACGCGTAACATCGCGACACCCGGTTTGGAAACCACTGGCCGATGCGCGATGCCTTGACGCGACGCGGAGGCGAGTACCGCGACTGGTCGAAGTAAGTTATTAACTCGATTTCCACGAAGCGTGATTTAACATCTAAATCATTGTTGCGATTGCAACTACCGCTTTGTTTTTACGTCACCTCTCAGCCTCTTGTACAATCTACCTGTAATAGCCGTTAGCGCAACGTCGCGACTCGCCGTGAAACCTTACATACGCGATTTTTTTTTAATTCTTCTTCTCGTATTACTACGATAACAGCTGGCGGGCCGTAAAGAACAACACCTCGACGATATATTGTCAAGTAACGATAAGTAGTACGAAATGTCGATCAATTTATCGCGCCGCGTAGGCGTTGTTTTTAGAGGCGAGGGGGCAAACGGAGTTTCATCATTTCCAATCATTTTTCGCGCGTCGCGAATCGTCGATAGATACATCGAATAGCCGTTTTCGCGAGGCGTTGTAGAACGAAAAAAATCTCGTTAGCCAAATGAACTTTTGGGAATATGTTCATGTCTACTTGATTTTTTTTATTTAATTTGTACAATGCCCAAAAATGTAATAAGCTCGGATATAAGCTCAGCTATAAACTATTTTGTAAAGCGTCACGAAAACTTTTTCTATGCTTTTCGTGATTCACTTAAAAGAGAAAACGATTCTGAAGATAACGCACTTTAAATAGAATCGATAGCTTGTTCGTTATTTTTTGTTGTTGCAAATTTGCAATTTGCAGTTTGCGATTTGCAAACAAATCATTGTTCGTTTCCCCGGCGCGGTGAAATTCTGCGCTTACGGAATTTGGAAAATGCGATCAATTGCGAAAGATCAATCCTTCAGTTATTTTTGTCCGACTTTTCAGGAAGTTACAATGGATAAAAGAAAATTCACGACATTGAACGAGCTGTGACTGAAGAACCGTGAGTTCAATCAAAAAAAGTTCCACACAAAAAAGATGGGGAATTTAATTATCTATAAAAGAGATTTCTATGTTTTTCATCCTCTGGTCAGCCGTTTCCGAGATATGATATGAAACGCGTTTTCCAAGATGGCGGCTGACGCAGCAGGTTTCACACTTCTCATTTTGGAATTGATGCTGTTTATAAGCCTACTTAACGATCCCAGCAATAAAATTGCCGTGAGCGAATTATGCAAAGTTTACACCTATAACAAGAGTCTATTGACTGGACTAGATGTCTACTATTACACCGAGAGAGTGTAGTGAATTTAATAATTTTATGCTAGTGTTGGATATTTGCTGGGTGCATAGACATAGCGCTTGGCGGCGTCCATGTTCCTAATTTCCAAGATTTTTAATCACGGTGTCGTATTTGAACTCTCCCTCTTCGATTCAACAAGACCAGAAATTCGCTGCACTCTCTCGGTATAACAGCGAATATCTTTGGCTAACCGAAGTGGCGCATCATCGAATTGGCGCAACCGAACATTTACAAGTGAATTGACTCTCATCTGGCGCTTACGATTTGATCTTGTGGTAATTTTGGGTTTAAAAATTTAAAAACTCCGAATTAATTGATACAAAAATAGAAAAAGATATACGTTCCACGTTTTCTTTAACGGGGGGTGTTTCTCATCGTTCACTGGATTTTTGATAATATTTTCAGATTTTTAAAAATAGGCATTCGCAATCGACTTCAAATATTTACAAGGAATTAGTGGTCGAATAAGAAAACTTGAAAAAAATTCAGGTCGCCTTTTTTACCGAGTAGAATGTTAGGAAAAAACGTGACATGACTTTGAGCTGATCGGGGCTTAACACTGGTCGAGTTGGCGTGGAATGCTCCAAATGAAACGATATGACTTATTCCCAAAGTATGATCAATTCGTGCATTACCCAAAGATCTTCTTGTATTACAATAAAATGAGATTGTATCTGAATGTTGAGAGGAATTTTACGAATATCCATGCGACGTATATATTTCCCTTATCATAGTTTTAATTTCATTCTTGACTCCAATTGTGTCGCGACTAAATAAAATGTAGCATTCAACTTTTCCAGCGTCGTAGAATTTGAATGACCATGATTCGCGCTCGCCGCAATTAGTAGAAAATAATTCAAACAAGGAAATAAAATAAGCAAATGATAGAAATACAACGAATAAATCACGAGATAGACAGTATCGAAACAGTCGCGGACATAATTTAAAATGGTTCAAGATTCATCAATCGTATTGAAAAGACGTTGTACGATGCGGAATATAACAAGGTGTATCCGAGAGCTGTTGTGGAGCGAGAGAAAGTTTCGCGAGTTTGGAATTTGTTACGATACTATTGTCACGAAACGCCGAATATTAAGAGGTGAAGGCTAGTCAGATGTTTGAAAAAATGGCCATTTCAAATCATTTCTTTTTTCCATAAGTTTAATTTATTTTGTCCAACAAATAGTCCATTTGAACTCTATTTCACCAGGATTTCAGAAAAATCAAATATTCATGTTGATGAAATTATTACCGATGATTATTGAAAATATTGTTGATGAAATTATTGCGATATTGGATGGACCCCGTCCCACAAATCATGCTCCGTAGTGTGCATCGTAACATTGTACTGGATCGTCTAAAATCAATGAAACAACAAAAAATCATTAGTTTAATAGTTGATTCGGGATAATTGGATCTACAATAAATATGCGCATGCGCGTTTCTCGAACTATGTATCTATGAATAGGGTGGCTCTTAATGTGGATCAAAAAATGAACGGGGCGCCCCCTAGCACGGTTCCAAGCAACAAAAAAATCCACGCGAAGCCCGAGCTATGTCCGTTAAGAGGAAGGCGTACCTGTGAACATGAACTTTAATTTAAATATCAATTTTTCTTCATGTTTGGAGTATTTTTTTGGAATCCAGTTTATGTGTCAATTTTTTTTTAAACTTCCTAAGCTATTCCATATTAGTATTCAACATGCAGAATGGATAATAAGGCCCTCTATATTAGATTTGATGAGCGTTCAGTTCAACCATCCTATTATTTTATCAAAATAGTATGATTTATCTGCTACCAAACGTTTTTAATGGCATCAAAATCAAAGTTCAAAGTTGAATCGTTTTCCAAACCGGAAGTCCGATGTTTATGGTTTATCGTGAATTTGTATCGTTCGTACTTGCGGGATATTTTTGGCAATATACAACTTTAAACTTTGATTCTGATGCGATTAAAAACGTTTGGCAGCGGTTACATCATACTATTGTGCTAAAATAATAGGATGGTTGAACTGAACGTTCATAAAATCCACTATAGAGGACCTTTTTATCTCTGCTGTATATTGAATACTAATATACAATAGCTTCGGAAGGTTAAAAAAAAGTGACGCATAACCTGGATAACAAAAAAAATACTCCAATCACGAAGAAAGTTTATATATAAATTCAAGTTCATGCTTACAGGCACGCCTTCCTCTTAACCGTTTTAGGGGCCGGCCCGATCATTTTTTTTTCGACCCATATTAAGGGTCACCCTAATCTACGATACGTCCGTTCCTACGTTATTCGTACGCGTGAGATGTGATCGCACCGAGACAACGCGTTCGGAAAAATCAACGGTGAAATAAGCCATTGGCAAGCGAGCTTTTCGTTTCACGTGCGCTGACTCTGCTTGTCACGGTGAATGACGGGTGAGCAGAGCGCGACCGCGGAGTCGTTGAACATTGTGCGCAGTTGCAGCCGCGATACGCGCAAAAATGGAAATTTTCATGGAATCTCGATGCAGTTTGCAGCGAGAGGTATCGCCGTACGATCCGTGCAGAGAGATTGTAGGTTTGATCGTTCGCGATTGTAGCAGTCTATATTCGTTCTCCGCGCGCCGCGCCGGTAGTTAGTAGGTATAGACGCGAGGCGAAGTGAGTAAAGCGGTTGGATGACCAGCCTTACGTAGATGTGTGCGAAACCGTTGACAAGGGAAGATATCTCGCTACTCGTCGGCCGATCTACTCCCGGCAGTCTTGGCTTTTATGAATCCTACCGCGGACAGTAGCGGTGCGCGCGGTGGTACGCTTAGCAAAAATCCGTTCCCTATCCGACGCTACAGGGCGAACGGGTGTAGGTGACCGTGGAGTTACCCTCCGAACGGAATCGTGGTGAGAGGAATCGTCGTAAAACGGCAGCCGAGAGTAGATTCGCGGGGAGTTTCGCCTTGTCCGGCGTCCGTTCACGACCCTTCTCATCCCCGCCGATATAAACAAGCTGCCAGGAAATTCTCCGCACCTCGTTCGTGAGCAGAGTGTTCGACGCAAACAAAATAAACTCCGGTAATCGATATCAGCTGTCGATGGTTTTCGGATATTTGCGAAAAAATCCACGAAACGAGCTCGAAAAAAAAAATGGGTACGGAATTCGAAAAACAATCCGTGCGCGATTCGTATTTTGCATATTCGCGCGTACCTAATCGTGATGCACTTCGTTGCGCGAGCGCGGTCTGGATCAGGTTATAATAAGATACAGCTGCGAACATTTCAACGAGATCTTACTACAAAGTCGAGACTACCGACTAATAACTCTACTCGCTTGTGACTCGTTGTAAAAAATGGCGCATTGGCGTTTTCGAAGTCACAAGATTATCGCTTCTCTTATACTTCCTCGAATTCTTGCCGAATTATCCTTATTTATTTTACCAGTTGTTCGGATGTATGCTAATTTGAACGTTGATACACATCCTGTCCGATCTTACCACGAGACTTTATTTTGAATAGGAACAATCTTTCATTTTTAAATTATTCACGACGCTGTATTTTTTCTTTGCAGTTGATATGTAAACCGAAAGGACACTGCGCGGTCCGTAAAACTAAACCAGTGGAACATTCTCGAGTAACGCGAGACATATTTCATTCCAAATTATAATTTCGCACGAAAACTCGATTCGTATTAAAAACGTCAAACCAGAACGTACTTTTTCCACGAGTTATCTCGCTGAAATTACAAAATGCAAAGTGTTAAAATTCAAATTTTATCGGGAATCTTTAAGTTGACGAAAATTAACAATTATTAGAAGTACTTACCAATGATTTAGATATTACAATTTTTAATTAGGTACATTTTTTTAAGTGCGAAAATTATTTTCGCCCCCCCCCCCCTTTTTCTTTTTATTACATGATTTGCATTGATAATTCTTTAATAATCATACATTATTTAATAATATCATATAATCAATTTATAAGACGACTCATCCTTCAACGATGAATTTGGTATCATATTTTCATAAATTCGGAATAACAATATTCCAAACTATCCCATCTCAACCTCCTCAAGTTGGTGGAGCTTTTCGAAAGGATGACGAAATTGGAGTGGCGGAAAAAAAAAACGATTGCTCCATAACGTTAACAGCATCATTCGTCCCTTTTATGCAAGGGAGTTCGATACCGCGAATTATTCACGTGTATGCTCGTTCCCGTAATAAGAGAACTCGTCAACTGTAAAGCCGCGTACCGCCTACCGCGTACCGCGTACCGCGAAGGCCGCAAGTATTTTTGATTCGTGATCTCGTTTTACGACTCCCAGACCTGTCTGATCTTTAATACTATGGAAATTGCGAACGTACAGGGACAGACATCGGATGCTCGTAAGATCCGTGCGAGTATCGGAGTACTTTCCGTTCTACATGCAGCACTCCTGATCGACTAATTATCGCAAGAAGCGCATCCCCGCTCCGTTCGATCCGTATAATCAGACGATCTTCCATATTCCCCTCGATATTTTTTCCCATAAAAAATAATCTGCTCTTGCTTTTGTCCCATACGCCGCGCGCATAATCATACTAACAATCATGACGTTCCTCCCAAAACGATTTCTTCTCCCTGATGCGGGTAGAAAAAATCGTAATCACTGTCATTTCTCGTGCTCGCACGCCAGATAAATCCTTACAGGCGACATTTACCGAAGTTTTCATCGCCGTTGCATGCCGGTCTTGTGCCGAGAAGTTCCATCCCCGTCGAAGGTCGGTATTTTGAAAATGACGCGATACAGAATTAGTAAAGAAAAATGTGTGATTTTCCGATATGAGAGTCTCCCACATTTTTATTGTTTTTGCGACGAGTCGTCGATGTTACGGCCCAGACGTCGTCTTCGCATCGCGATTACCGTAGGAACATGGAAAGAATTTCCATGAGATTACATCTTCGACGAGATTTCCGTGCGCGAGTCGAACGTCTCGAAGGCAACTCGACGAGAAATCGAATCTCTTGCCAACCTTCATCAGCGAACGATCCGTAGCAAATTTAACTCTCCGTGTGATTACTTGCTTTTCAGACCTTCGGTGGGATTGCTGGAGCGTTAAGGGACATCCAAATTTCTGGAACTGTTTGGGCTTTTGGAAGAATCGGGAAAAAATCGAAGCTACTTCTCAAAGTGTCTAGAACATTATTCCAAAGTCAGTTAAGTGGAATGCGATCAGATGTTTCCATAAAAATTGAAATTTGTGAAAAAATGTGAGAAAAACAAGAGTTTAATTGAAACTTCGTAACTTTGCCAGAAATAACGACATCAAAAAACAACTTTCCCAGTCCTACGCCTAAAACTATGAACTTTCAAAAGCCTATATAGTTATTGATGTTTGCTCGAAATAGTGGAATTATATCAAGACGCGAAAGAGGAGGATATTTCATGGGATTCGTGCGTGCAATAAATGTACAAGAACTGAAGTAGTGAAAGTGAAAAAGTTTTTACGATTAAAAATACAAAATTCACTGGAAATATAAATGAATCGTGATAGTTGGACGTGGTTTACAACATACAGTCAGTAAAAATAACGTGTGCGATGGTTTTTGCACAAGTCCCACAGTAGCAGGTACATGGTCCACTTTTACGACTTACAATCGCAAAAGCAGCACCGTTCCACGTGCACTTCCAAATGTGGCTTCGCCGAGCTGCATGCACAGTAACACCAGAAAGGTTACCGAGAAAAACCTTCTTTCGGCCGTCAAAAAACAAAAAAAAAAACAAACGAAAACCGGAACAGTTATGCACGAGAACCTTATTTCAATGAAGATGACAAATAAGAATGACTAAAAAGGTAAAAAAAAAGAACACGTATCTACTTATGGAAAAATTAATGCCGTGCGACTACTGAGCCCTCAATGTTATGGAGACACGACTCGAACCTGCTACCGGTTACCGGCAGGTTGACGGATCTCGACGCCGCGATGCACGTGTGCCCTCGCTACTGCCTAGATTTTGTAAGCAGCAGAGCGAGGTCCCGTCCTTGATTCATCTCGGAGACACTCGAAATTAAAATTTCAACTGTTCCCTCGAAGGCACGGCAATAATCCCTCACACGCAGGTCAATTCAGGTTTGTTGCGCGGCAAACGGTTCTCGTTTCTCTTAATTTTTTCATCCGACACCGAAGAGGGAAAAATTGAGTAGATCGTCGCGCGGCAGTTGGGAAGGAGGTGTCTCGGTCCGACGTTAGAAAATGTTCGTTCAGCCGTTTTATAACGAGATATCGCGTTTCAAACTGGTCAACTTACTTTGTAATCGACTCAGGGTGATGGACGGAGACTGTATTTATATCCGCGCGACATCAGTCAACCGGCCCATTCTCATTGGCAGATAAACAAATAAAACGTTGCTCAATTGCAATTCCGATTCTATCGACAGGATATTAGTGCGTGAAAAGAGTAACGAGGTAGCCAAGAGGGAATCAAGGGCGAAACAACAGCTACCGCACGCCTAACCGTGTGGAGCGAAGAGCGAATAGAGTAGAGGCGAAGGCTCGCCTCTTGGCGAGCTCGCGGAGTCTCGAGTCTCTTGGTTGTCGGGCAGCGCCTCGAGCCTCGAAGCACGGACAAGGACGTACGAGCGTGTGAGTGGGTCGGTCGGTTTCAATCGTAAACCGCTAGCCCCCTCCGCGTGGCCAACATGCATTTCGCTGGCGTGCTTGCCACCAGTCTCTGGTAGTGAGTTACCGACTGCATAGAAGTGCGCATCGTTCGCTGCCACTTCGTTCGTTCGACGTCCCATGCTTGTTCGTTGCTGCTACTGCTGCGACGAAAGCTCATCGTCCGCGTCCGATTTCATTTGTTTCCATTCGTGACCGATTTCCTCGCGCATCGCGTATCCCAGTTATTATCATCGTCTCAAGAAAACACCCAGTGCCAAGACCTTTTCCACTCGGAGTGTCAATTTTAGTTTTCACGTCGGAAGTTTCTCTCGGTCGCGTCGCAAGTCGTGGCTCGCTGCGATTTACATACATTCGACCGTGATCGTGCCGCCGACGAGACACGAGCGAGTTGTTATCGCGACAAAGTTTCATCTCCGACAGCTTCGTCGTCCCGCGACACGAGTGGAATTCGTGGCACGTGTAAGTAGTTGTAAAACGCTCGATTTCGAACACTTGTCGCGAGGGAATCGTTGGATCGTCGAAAAATAGAGCGAGCGAGAGGGTTAGAGGGAGGAAGGAAGCGTGTGTGCGCGCGCGCGCGTGTGTGCATGCACGTGTGTGTGTGTGTGTTGTGAGAGAGAGAGAGAGAGATGAGAGAGAGAGAGAGAGAGAGGGGGGGGGAGCGAGAGACCTAGATGTCGGCAATGAGTCTAACGACGGCTGATTGATGCGCCGATTGAGCCTCCGTGTTTAAATTTATCAAGCAAACGCGAAGATTCATCCCTCGCGGATTATCACGCGGATTCTCAACGTCGAGCCTGCGCTGTGTCCGCGAGACGAGCGGCAAATTCGTCGAGACTTATCGGTGCGAGGAACGATAAAACAACGAAGAGACCATCGTTTGAGGAGGGAAAGAGAAAGAAAAAACTTTGGAAACTACAATCAGTTCGACGTTCGCGAGAGCGATACTGGTGCCCGGGATAACCTCAAAATATTGTGAACAGTGTGGACGTTTCGTTTCGAGCGTGTAATCGCAGCGACGAAAGAATAAGAGGAGGATGAGGATCATCGACCGTTTGGGAAACTCGTGCCGTTTCGCGATACGATTAACGGTGAGTGTTCGCGGCAGATCGGTGCGATTAATCGGACGCACACGTGTATCTCCTTCACCCCATCTCTCTCTTGCTCTCGCTGTTTCTTTCTTTCTATCTTTCTTGCTTTCTTTCTCCGCGTGTGCGTGTGCGCGTGTGTGTGCGCGCGCGCGCGCGCGTGTGTGCGTGCGCGATCGTGCGGCCATGGAGACTTCGACGGATGTAACGGTCGGTATGGACGAAGAAGGAACTCGAATACGGGATCAAAAATAAGACAACGCAAACGTGGAGATGGAGACGATAAGAAGTCTGTCGGTTTGCCCCGCGTCAACTTTACCTACGCGCCGCGATAAAAATGTTCGATTTAATGCTGCGATCGAAACTTGCGGGGAAAGAGAGAGAAAGAAAAAGAGAGAAAGAGAGAGAGAGCGACGACGTATTGGCTGAAAAATTATTCGACTTTGGACCCTTCGAATTTAACGATGACGATAACGATTTTGCCTTGGCCGAAATCCGGCCTCTTTTACTTTGTACCAGTGGATGAAACATTGTAAACCAGTTCTCTCTGCGCACGCTCTGCGCAAATACTCCTCAGGAATTTCGCTTTCTTTGCTCATTTTCTTCATTTATCACCAACATTCGCCACTCATTTCTCTTCTTATTTCGTTCGTTCGTTCGCTCCCCTTCTATTCGGGTTCGCGTAGCACGCGACGTTTTCCATTCGTCGAACGGACGATCGCCCTACATCGAGACTCGTTCTTTTTCACCGTCGACGAATTCGCCCTCGCCCGTTTCATTACCGACGACAATCTCCTCCGTGGATATATATATACAATATAATGAAACGTTAAACTGTAAACAACATCCACATCAAATATCCAACGACGCTGCGAAGTTATTCCTCGACGTTTAACACTGACATTTATTTCCGAAAGTTCTCTTCAACGAAAAAGACGGACAAACTTGCTCGCGACAGCGTTGCAATGGGAACGAGTCGAAAACGAACGGAATATAAACAGTTCCGAGTAGAAAGGCTATCCACAAATTTTCTGCCATGGTTTTGTCTGAGAAAACAGTCTCGACGTACATCATGTTAGAAAGTACATCAGAGTGTCATGTATTAAAGAACAAAAAGAAACAAATGAAAATTGACAAAATGAACTCATCTCACCTAACTAGACAATATCGTTATCCGGGCATTTTTACGATTAGACGTTTGACGAAAGAAAAAAAAAACAGTAGACGAACCATACGTACCTCGATCAACAGGGTAGAGTTTGTTCGAGAAAGAAAGGAATAACTCGCTGAAACAATCCACACTTATCGATGAAAATCGTTTCAATCAATTTGTGTAAGAAGTATTGAGAAACAAACGCGTCGATGAAAGAGCATTCATCGAATGGAAAGCGAGTTGTTTGAAAGAATTTTCGTGAAACGTAGATCGAATGATTGGAAAAACTCGACCGAAGACTGCATACTACCGGCGAAAAATGAACACTTGGTCATTTTTGCAAACGAAAGTCGAAAAAAACACGAAGTAGGGTGTCAGGTTTATTGTCGAACGATAGTTTCGACAGATTTATGATAGAAAATGTAGACTCGTTATAAAAAATTGAAGACATTGGAAGCGTGAAGCAACGTGTTCGTTGGTAAATTATGCGTAGTGAAAATGCGGAAATCGGTAGACCCGAGGTGAGGATGATGATGATGATTGGCTAGTTCCACGGTAACGCGTAGACGCAGACGCGACTGAATATTCGAACACGTGTCCACACACATGTACGGAAACGCATGCATTTATATATTTGCGTAGCACTAAGTCGCGAGCCTCTACTTAGCTCGATGCGATATTGGCATAAAAGCGATAGATAGATATTTCCATTTGAATGAAGTCGTCGCGATTTGCACGGGTCACGACGCGAGCAATTTTCCACGACGGACATGGATGCGAATGTATATTGATGTTTTGACACGATCGGCAGGTCACGCCGCAATACGATTGTGTGGAAAATATTCGGTTATAATTAAAATTATTTCGTTAAAAATCGTCGTAGGAAATAATTTTCCTCCAAAACAACTAAACATTCGTCGTCAAGCTTTGTGAATTATTTGTACAAAGTTTCGCTGTTTTTCGCGAATTCTGGTGATAATTCGTACGAAACGCGTTTCTCCTCGACGCGAATCGGTACGTATCCAACAACGCGGAGCTCAAGGTTAATCTATTTACGTGAAATCTGTATCAAAATTATCTTTCCGTTGAGCCCCTTGCATCGTTTGAATGTAGGTCGCACGAGAGCCGCGTCATTCGTAGGTATGGTCGAAATTGAGTTTTTGTCAAATTCTTCGTTGTAAAAGCACGACCACCCGAGAATTACCTCGCATCGCGACTTCTCCATGTTTCGTACGTTTCCGAGGATAGAAATTTCGGGAATGCACGCGCGTGCGGGCAAAATTTCTCGGTGAATTGCCAAATGGCCGTTGAACATTCGCGAACTAACTAATTCCGTTTGTCGAATAATCAGCAGCCATTTTCCGGCCAACGATGCGAATTCGTCAGACATTTTAGTGCAACGTCTACGCCTGAAACATAGTTTCCGGACCAAATTTCAGCCGAATCGGTCGAGCTGGTCGAGCGCTACGCTGGATAAAAGGTGCACGTTTCCTGGTGAAAGCGGCGTTTATCCAGTGTAGCGATCAAACGACTGGACCGATCCGACTCCAATTTGACTCAGAAACCACGATCCAATAAGCCCAGCTTCTGGGCGGAATCGCTTCGCGCTTTCAAAATGGCGGCAAATATTCACGAAGAAGGACACGTTTGCTCGGTGATCGAAGCGATTCGGTTCAAAAACTGCGTTCGGGATTTGAATATTTGGAAAAACTTATTCCGTGGATGCAAAATTGGAGTACACGAACGTGTTACGACATGTCTCCGTTGTAAGTTCTTGCCGTTTGGTTTTAAAATTGCCATGAGTTTAGATGGGTCGTGCCTGTTGTGAAAAAGCTCGGTTTGTTTTTGCCATTTTCGAACGCGAGTTTCCACAAATTTTGAACGGTGACAAAAATAGTTTTGGCAACGCGATGCGGCAGCTTTTGCGAAGGTGATTACGAGTGAGATCGTTGTAAGAGCGAATATCGGCCTACATCGATGCCGAGTTTCATTGCTCATTTCCGATCATTTAATCAAGGGTGTTAGCGGGGCCGCATGGAAGTTACAGGCTGATAGATCGCTAATTACTCTTGGTATGCAGCAACGTTGTATCGGAATTTTCATTTGCGGCAGTGATCGACGTCAGATTGGAAATCAATTGCGCACACGGAATATCGATGACGTGCGAATTGTCGCGCGTGATTGTCGTACGAGAGTGACTACAAATTTGAGTTATCTGTTCGCGGCTCCAAGTTGGAGACCTTGAAAGCTCCTCGTGGAAAGACTGAACGGAACATTGTAACAAAACTATACGCTTGTGGCAAAATATTTGCTTGATCAACAGTGGGATATGAAAAATATCCAACATGCCATGCGATACAAGTCATTTACACCACTTGCACGCGTTTTAACGTGATGTAATAGTTATGCCGTTGTACTCAAGTTGATGAATTGAGATGATGTTTGAAAATAACACTTCATTTCTCGATGTCTCGTGTAAACTTCAGCATTTCACCCGTTTGATAGAGAGAGAAAGACTTCTTCGCATTTTACTACATTTCTCGTTGAATTTGAAATCTTACTAAATGATACCACATTTTCCAAGAGAAAATTCCCGCGAGTATTTCTTGCGAGTCGCGAAATGCATAAGTAATTTCAGTCACGTCGAATAGTCACACTTGAAGTGAGGCGGAAGCTCGAGATAGCAGTTGAAGTGCGGCAAAGAGCAACCGTGAGAATCGTTATTTCCACAAAATTTATAAATCTCAGTATTTCTCGAATGATGAAAGAACACTGGGGTAGAAAAGAAAATCATAATATTCATCGTACGCGTGATTTGACCTTTGGGAATGTCGAAGGTTCGAGGAAATTGACAACGTTTTAGGTGAAAAGTCGAAAGAAAGGTTCGAATTTATTCTCCGGTTTCGGCGTATGTCGTTAACTAACTAAGAGCGTATTCGGAAATTGACGGACAGTACTGGTTTTCAATAGTTTGCGTCCCGTGAATTACAGGAAACCGGTACTGTCAGTCAACTTCCGAATAGGCTCTGAGTAGCAGTCGGAAAGATCCCGAACACCGAGACACGAGTACCTATTGCGTCGTATCCGTATAATGTTTCTGGTCGAGGAAAAAAGTAATAATTGGAAAATGAAACGGTGACAATTTCGTGGGAATAATTGTGCCGATTATCGATGACAAAATTATTCTTATCGAAGTGAAACGGCCCGTAACGTTGGCTCGTAAATTATAATAATTATTAACGAAACGAAATGAAAAATCGACGATGATTCGCAAGTATGTAAGGCCAATATGCGTAACGGCTCGTTTCGCGTTACAGATGACGGAATGAAGTTCGACGTTTGCCAAACGAGAAAAGTGTTGCCGATGTAGAAGATTCTCGTCGATTTCCGAGTCGAGAAGAGAGGAATGAGATCATCGACGGCGTCGGGATCGAGAACAGCTGATGAGAAGTGAGGGGAAAAATTGGATATATCTTCGAAGATTCGTATCGATCGCGATAGAGAAACCGAAGATGAAGCACAACGAGGACGTACTCTCGTCGCGGATGGACTCGAGCGCTTCCTCGTCAAACGCGGCGCTTAGCTCGCGTATGCCACCGAATTGCGCGCGATGTCGGAACCATCGTGTAAAAATAGCCGTGAAAGGACACAAGAGATACTGCAGATACCGCAGCTGTAACTGCGAGAAGTGTAGGTTAACCGCGGAGCGTCAACGAGTGATGGCCTTGCAGACGGCGTGGCGAAGAGCCCAGGCGCAGGACGAGGCTCGGGTCAGGCGACCCGAAGAAGTGAGTATTTTCTTGTTCCTTAAGAAATGCCAGAGACGATTCGAAAACCACGAGATGCGACTGATCTTACATTCGTTACCATCGGCCAGACATTCGAAAGCCACTACTCTGCAGTCCGTCGAAAAATCGTGCAACCTATTTCTTATTAGGGCATTCGCTGCAAGACTACCGAAAAGAAAACCACCCACGTAGCTTCGACGGATCCGGAAATTATAACACTTTTTGTTTGTCTGACGCGACGATCACCCTCAAATTTGTGTTCGACGAGCTTTTAATACTGGCAGCCATTTTTGAAACCATGCGCTACGCGGAGTCCCAAACGTATTCGACGTACCTACCGCTGATTCCAACCATTGGATAAGGCAAGAGATGAAGCTCGGCTGTAGGATGTATAATAGCAGATCCGTGGTCGTCCGCGTCAAAATTTATCTAGTAGTTTTGAGCTTTATTTGTTTTAATAATTAATTGTTTTTTCTCATTCGTTCTTCACACGGGTTCATTTGTAGCGATCTAAACCCGCTGCAAGGTGAAAAAGATCGTCTAGGTTCAATCTGCATCGTAAGTCGTAGCATTGCAATTTCTAACGATCGAAATTTTCATAATTTCTGTATAACTCGGTAGTAGCCCGTAAGAAAGATAGCGTGGAAACTTTTCATAGATATACTTTTCATGCAACTTTTGATTTCGACTCGGTGTTACTTCGCGAATGTGCAGTGGACTGGATCGGAATTTGGCAGACAGAATTTTCACTGATAAATTCGGGACATTCCAACAAATTACGAGTCGCTTGGATTGTAAATGTTTTTGCCGCAGCCATTGTTGAGACACGATCTCGTCGTGTTCTTCATTGGGCGGAATTTTACGCGGATCGAGCGTGCTACTAGTTTTTCTTTTCCAACAGCGATTGTTGGTCGCGTCTCGTGTATTTGTGCGACGCGGTGATCATAACGCCATGTTTCCTAGCAGGTGGACCCACCGCCTTTGGTCGCCGAAAGCGATCGTTTGGTATCGGTGCCTCAACCTGCGAAGAGTTTGGAGGGTAGCTGCGACAGTAGCAGCGGAGGTTCTCCGGTTAGTAATAACGACAGTAACGGTGGCCACAGCGGCACCGGAGCAACGATCAGTATTCCGACCTCTCAAAAGCTACCACCGATTTATCCGCACCCCGCGCCAGCATATATTCCCCCGCTTCGAAATGGTAAGCAGCGCTCTTTTTATCCCTACTCTCGATGGTTCGCGAATTTTTCCGACGAACGAAATAAAAGACGAACGGGGATGTTGAAAAATCTCTCGTTAAACATCGTTGCGTACCGCGAGAAAAAGAAAAGAAAAAAAAAAAGAAAAACACGTCGTTGTTCTTACGCCACCCTGGTTTTATTTCCGACCACTCGATACGACAAGATGATGCTCCGAACAAGTTTGCCTACACCTGTTGCTCTCGATCCACGTAGTCTCCATTCATAGGGAGTGAAAGCTGCCCTGGATTTGCTCTCTCGTTACACTCGACTACGCCGTTCGCCCTCTCCTCTCTGCGCGTCACATACTTTTTTCCAATTTCGCAGGACACGACGTTAAATAATTCGCTGCGAGCGAATTTCCTCGAAATTTCATTCGCGAACTAGTTTTTGTGTTTTTGCTCGTACGCGCAGCTTTTTTCACGGACTAGTTGAAAGTCACGCGACTATGTACCTACATCGTGATCTCCTCTGGACCGCAGATTATCACGGCAAATTCTTCTGGTTACTACGGTTCGAAATGACCCAAGTTCCGGCTTGATCCTCAGATTTTCATAAACTCCCAACTTCCAATGACATTTTTATAGACCCTTCGACGTACTCATTCCGAGCAGAGACTATCGCAGATTTTCATGGTACATTATCGGTTGCGAAAGCCGATATTGATTCTGAAATGCAGTCTCCTAGCTGCATATGCGATACATTCCTAGTAGCGAATTTTGTTGGGAAGAAAATTGGCGACCACCAATAACACAGATTGTTCTGGAGACCCCCAGAAATCGATCGTCTTTGCGTCGTACGTATTTCCAAGGAAAACTTATGGAGTATCGGCTTAACATTATTATTTTAACCGAAGAAGAAAACGAATAAATTTCATTTCTCTGAAAGAAGTGTTTACTGCCAGGAATTGACACAAAACGTGAATCCGCAGATATTATTCACTCAGGGGTCCGGTGTTGGCTAACCGTTGACTGTTTTATCGTATAACTGCCAAGAAAATTAGGACCGGATATCCCTCTGTGCATTTTCCGCGTAATACGAATTATTACTAAATTTGCTCCATCTGCTGAAAATACCAACGATGAGTTGTCGAGTTATCACGTTGTTGCAAGTGACGGATACACTTTTGCAAAGCGATCACCGGCGAAATAATTGAAACTTCGCACACCTACGTTATTTTTATCCGCTAATTACGAATATCGTAGAAGAAATAGCCGATACACCTTTTTTTTTTTGGAAATGCAAACCGAACCTAACTTAACCCCAAGGTATCGAAGAAACTCGTCTGCTTCATATAATTTTATTTTCGACGTACCGAATTCTTTTGGTCTGAAAAATCTACTTACAAAGTAATCAAATATGCCTCCGAGCAAGCCTAAACATAGGTCTGATAATCACAAGATTAATGAAGTTTCCACCTTCGGAGCAATTGCATCAGAAACCAAACATCATTAAGACAATTTTTGACAGATTTGTTCGGACTTTTAAATAAAGACATTTGAAATTGCCGGAAAAGGGGAAATGGATTCAGCGCGACGGCCGCGGCGATATTATTAGACACCCTAATTTAACTATAAAATCCTGAAAATGAAATAACCAAATTTAGTATAACCGAGTAAATGAATGATTAAATAAAAAACGTTTGCGGGTATTTTGCTACGATATTAGTTGGTACCCAGGTATACGAAGTGCCAATGAAATCGGAGGTAAGCGCGTTTGGAATTACTGTTATATCGTATTACAGGCACAATTGTTACAAGATGCGTAGGCTCGATCGTGCCACGTTTGATCCTCGAACAGTGTCTTCTCGAAATCCGCCATACTCTCGTCACGCGCAAAGACTTTTGGATATTTGTTGTTCAAACGAATACCGGACACGTGGAACGATCGATCGGTGCGTAGGCCACCGTAAAATCCTACCTGCGGCGCGTGTTCGCGCATTGCCTTGAGCTTTTTGAAGGCTAACGAATGACATTTTTCCGATGCCATATCCCGATAATCAACAATTCCGCAATCGGAAATTGGGAGGAGTATGGTCAGTGGATCGAGCGGATATAATATTCGACGTCGAGATAGCAGCGCGAACGAGGCGGATGATTTAAGAGATGTTAATGAACATACGCGTATACAATCGAACGAAGACTGCGAAGCTTTCAGACGTAGAAACGTATAATGTCTTCTGAAAAATGTAGTGAAAGAGACGCTTTGTGAATCTTGGTTAATCTCGAGACTATTTGCCGCGTATTCCAATTACCTCCAATCTTTTTCAACCGTATCGAGCTCCCGATGCTAATAATCCATTATTCCTGGATAATTTTATCGTTCCGCGAACCGCATGACCGGACCTCATTGATTTTTCATCCTTCGTTCGCTCGACAAAACTTTGGTCTCCGCGCTTCTTCTCATCGAGTCTTATCTCCTTTCGCACTGATACGTATGCAATTTTTCTTTTATTGGAAAAGGAAACGAGATGATTTTTTTTCCGCCAAACATTCCGAAAACTCGCGGTTCGCAAATTTGGCGAAAATAAACGAAGCAAAGGCGTCAGTTTTGGATACAGCCGGAGCCTTACACATTGTTCGAAATGATTTCAACTGAAATTTAAGCCGCTACTCTTTGGCTTGACAACCCGACTGAACGTTGAACCTTGCTTTTACGATTCATCTCGAATCTCATTGGACGCTGGAGCATTCGCGTCCGCCTAATATAATGCCAACTTATAACTAAAGCCAGCCGAAGTTGAAGTCCGAAACCTAGGAGCACGAGATTTAACGACCGGCTTTCGTTTTTAAATTTCAGTTCTTTATTCTTTTACCTCTACACTTCTGCGAGTCGCGAAAACACATTTATGCTCGTAACCCGAAAGACATTTGGCGCAACTTGAACGGAAACGGTTGTCGCCAGATCGGGTAAAACGATCGATACGCGGTAAAATATCGCGGTTACGAAAATAAACCGAGAGCGCTTTTTTACGCAGAATTCTCCGAGGAACATTTGTTGTTCGAAGCTTTTTTCTCCGAGACAATATCCTTTTACTTTATTCCGTCCGAAAGTCTTGAAAATCGACGCGTCATCTTCGCCACCCGGGAAAAAAATGACCGTAGTCGTCGAAATATCGCAGTTAGAAAAACGTGACAGCGGAGACACTTCGAAGAGAATTTCAAGGGCTTTGTTTTTCGTTCGGAGATTTTTTCCGTCGGATCGATAGTTGAGGACGTATCGCGTGTCAAAGTCGCAAAAATGTTCAACTTGATACGTGATCGCGACTCGGACACGAAGCGTTTCGAGCAGACAACGCGGCAACGAGGCACCGAATGCGAATTTCGCGATGAAGAGTGAAGGGAGCGAATGCTAAAAGGGTGGAGAGACCGGATGGATGTCAGTGTCCTAGGCCAAGGGTGATTACGATGGTTATATGGAGCCATAAAGCCGTTTTTACGAGGCTGCATTGCGAGCCACCGAGTTGGGCTTTTAATAACCTATCAGTCGACATTAGGGAATACTTCGGCCATGCAAAAAAGATTTGTCATTCCGTCATTTTTCCTCCCCACCCAGACGGATCAGCTCGTTTTTTCCTTGTCACCTGCACGAATCTCTGCTCCTTTTTTCCTCCACGCTGCGTCGGTAATTAACTCGTCGCAGTTTGACACCAGCATGCAACAGCTTAACAATTTTATAACCGCATCTAAAAGATCGTCGACGAGGCTTGATGGTAGCAATTCGTGTTTAACACGCCAATTCGGATTGTTAATAAATATAATAATTAATTCCCGTCGACGACACGCGTCAAACGGGCGATGAATCATTGAGAAGCAATCAAACGCGCCGTGGGCGTCGCCGATTTATTTAAATAAATACGAACGAGCGGATGAGAAAAATATACGCGCGACAAAACGATAACAACGAGCGAACGAGAACGAGAAAAGATTATTTGTAATAAAGGTCTCGTAATTTTTCTCGTTCATTTTTCGAACCGTTTCACCGTTTATTTCGAAAATCGCGCCAGCCATGAAAAGTATATCCACGCAAAGATGTCGGGATTTCCAGCTGAAGCAAACTCCGCCGAATGAAAATTGTGCCGTTATTTTATTTTTCGTTGCATCCTCGGATCCCGCGAACTTTTATCGCGATGCATTTTCATATCCCGCACGAATGCCCGATACAAAGTGTTTACATATAATTACGTATAAAAAATTGGCTCGTTATAATTGTATCTAATTTATACATAATTTAAATACAATTATACGGAATGAAAAAAATATTGAAAATTCGCTCTTCGAATCGCATAGCGAAATTGGAAGTTCGCATTTGACGAAAGACGTCTGTTATGTGAGAAATGGCTGAAAAATATTCACTAAATTAAACGAAGAGAAAAACGATGGAATAACGTGACAAAGATTCGAGGCTAAACGGACGAATGAGACTGTAGGACGTCGAGGATTAAACTGACAGAGATTTAAAAAAAGAATACGAGAAAATGTGGAACAATAGAGAAGAAAAAACGATAAACCATTCAATATATTTACGAAAAAAAGATTGTACACGTATAACGGTAGCGTTTAACTGTAGTTTGATATTTTTTATTCGTAAAAATAATTATTTTGAGCTCTGCTATAACTGATCTCCGGGAGCTTCTCTAGAAAAAAACGTCCTGCGACGGGCACGATATCTCTGGACTGGATCATCTAAAATGAAAAAAAAACAAAAATATTTCGTTAATATAACGTATAATCCTGCGTTTGATCGTAGGCATGAGCAAAATATTTTTTTTCCACAAAGCAGCGGCTTCTTAAAAAAAAAAGATTTTTGACAACAATTTCGGCTTCGAATCGTTGATTAAACAAAACATATTCATCGGAGAGAAAAAACCCACGATTAATCACCGAACAATATAGTTAGAAAGCTCGCGTTAAAATTTGAGACTTATCCGTTGAGGTGTTTTCGCGAAATTGTGCTCAGCGACTTCGAAAAGTCGCTTCGAGACAAACGCGTTTGAAATTTCAGAAGTTTACGCATGTTTAAAAAAATGTTTCCAACTTACATCGAGGCGTCTATTCCAGAGCCAAGTAATAAACCCTCCAACTCTTCGGCAGCTTCTAATACCTCGAGTTGGTGTTTTCTGCAGACCATTCTCCCCTCACGCGCTCTTCGGTTCGAGATAGACGCGCGCTGTTCATCCCCTTTTTCGGCCTGCGCATTTTCGACAATGCTCTCATTTTTCTGCTACATTCATTTCCTCAAGAAAACCGCAGGATAGAGTATAAACGAGTTCCCAAGTTTACTGCTTGGCTTTGCTGTTTCGACTGACTACTACTCGTCGTTCGAGGATATTTGAGTCGTTCGTTTTGCATGGTTATCCGTATTGAAAGGCGAAAACGAACTGATACATAAGGCTAGTTTATTTCGCTAAGTGATTCGTAGAACGGACTACGTGCACGTATGGGCACAATTGCAGCTAGGAACAGCACCGAGGGGGCCAGGCGTCGTTGGCGCGGTGGTCGCGATAAGTGTCACGTTCCTCTAAGAAAAGCCGTTGCGACCGAAATAAGTCGAATTTCGATCTCAAAATTGGAGAGAACGCGGATAGCGGTGTATGCTTTCGGATAATGCGAGAAAAAGAATGGATTTTTTGAAAATCCCACCTGTACGTAACCCCTTGAGACGTCGGGTAGGAAAAATTGAAGGTCGCGACTTCGTCAAAGCGACAATTATTTCGAGACTTTTGCATCAGACTCTGAATTTATTGCAATCAATCTATCAGCCACGGCAAATAACGGCAGCTTCGCCCTACAGATCGGTAGCGATGGCAGGAAACGATGCGAATCTTCAAACAAAATGCAACATTTCGGGCCGTAGAAGTAAAAAAGTAGCGGAAAGAATGCGTTATCATATCTCCACGAATTACTTTACATAAACGTAACATTATCGCGACGACATTGTTGCTATGACGATAGACAGTAGTTTGGAAATAGGGAAAATTTGCATGCCGCTGTTGCAATGGATGTGTCGGTGTGTATTTTCCAGGCCAAGCATCAAGGATGTAGATGCGAATAAATATTTTTCCAATTACTTGTTCTCGGTAGAAAATTATTTCAAATTCACTGTCGTGTAAACAGGATCGTCTGTTTTCAGTCTACGTGTAATTCTCAGCTTTCGGATTAGGAAAAATGTAGATGAATTCGATAATTCGGATAATTTTTACGGAATTTTTTTATACGTTTCTAACTTTCTTGCACGGATATTTGTTCCGTCGTGTTCCGTGAGAGTCGATGTGGAAATTTACAAGTTTTCGAAGCGTTATTACGCCATAATTACGGGGCGACTTGGATCGAAATTCGGCAGAAAGGTCCGTTGTTGGAAACAAAATTGTTGATTTCCGAAAAAAAAGGTCGAACCGTTTAGATCGTCGATGTTTATGCGTTTACATTCGCGAAGCACGCGCTACGTTCGTATCTTTTTTCGTAGGTGAATCGAAAAGGTAGCGGTGGGTAGTCGTTTTACGACTTTATCGAGCGCACACGCACACTACGATTAACAGGCAATAAGTTTGCGATTAGTTCTGCGTTGATGATGGCTCGACTGCCGCGGTGAAGGAGTCTAACAGGAACGTGAAGCGAGAAGAGTGAAACGAGAAAAAGAGAGAGAGAGAGGTGCGAGTGGCGAAACCGAATAAAAATACGTAATGGTATGCGAGAATACAACGACACGTGCCGCGAGAACGCGTGCGTTCGGCCACGAGCAACAAAGAGACTCGATCAAAGCAGCGCGCGACTGAAAGTTCGAACGGCGATGAAAATTGTCGGAGCTCCTGAAAACCTCCGGTGAGGTAAGCTGAGGCAAAGAATAATCGTAGAATTTGGGAGAAACAAGCGAACGTAAAAGAAAATGCAGACCGACGATAAGTATTTTGGATAATTCGAAGATCGGATTACCAAACAGCGAGAACAATTATAATAGGTTGAGTAATTTACGTTTCGTCGAATGATTTTCGCGAGTTATTTCCTCGCCTACGGATAGAAATGGAACGAGAAAATATCAGAGGTAGAGCAGACAAGTAAATTTGAGGTGAAATGAAGAGGTGAAAGGACAAACTTTGGACGAGAACATTTGTCCAGTTCGTCGTCCAGTTCTCGATCCGACGTCCGTTTATATTTTCTTTTTTTTTCTATCGGAATTTTTATTTTGCCTCCTCTCTTTTGCATAAATATCGCAGGTGATACGAAAAGTGTGAAATCAGGTTTCTCCGCGCGATGGAAACTGAGTAGTTTTCAGTTCCACTTCCACGCCGCTCGAGCGTCGTATGCGAATTTCGTTCACGGCCGATGCGTTCGCGGGAACGAGTGAAATTTCGAACAAAATACGCGGAGCTTGCCGAGGATCGGAGATATACCCGCGTCGTGGCGTATTAGCCAAGGATAAGATTGAATTTCTTACCTTGCCCGCGGAGTAGCGGCATACGAATGAATTATGCCCATTTACATTCTCGATCAACGGTGTAAACCTCGCCTATATGGATGCGTGATCCGGACTTACCGGTTTAAAAACAACAACTATAATTCTAAAGTTACCGTGTTTATTATTATATGCCGCCGGTATGCACCGTCGATTTGCCACTTGTATTTCACCAACGTCCACCGACGTCGGATCAACGACTGTCATTTTTTCCCCGATCTCGGTG
>OZ018312.1:13135469-13191264 GCA_963969455.1 Arge pagana | reverse complement strand
AGAGCGAGAGCGAGAGCGAGAGCGAGAGCGAGAGCGAGAGCGAGAGCGAGAGCGAGAGCGAGAGCGAGAGCGAGAGCGAGAGCGAGAGCGAGAGCGAGAGCGAGAGCGAGAGCGAGAGCGAGAGCGAGAGCGAGAGCGAGAGCGAGAGCGAGAGCGAGAGCGAGAGCGAGAGCGAGAGCGAGAGCGAGAGCGAGAGCGAGAGCGAGAGCGAGAGCGAGAGCGAGAGCGAGAGCGAGAGCGAGAGCGAGAGCGAGAGCGAGAGCGAGAGCGAGAGCGAGAGCGAGAGCGAGAGCGAGAGCGAGAGCGAGAGCGAGAGCGAGAGCGAGAGCGAGAGCGAGAGCGAGAGCGAGAGCGAGAGCGAGAGCGAGAGCGAGAGGAGCGAGAGCGAGAGCGAGAGCGAGAGCGAGAGCGAGAGCGAGAGCGAGAGCGAGAGCGAGAGCGAGAGCGAGAGCGAGAGCGAGAGCGAGAGCGAGAGCGAGAGCGAGAGCGAGAGCGAGAGCGAGAGCGAGAGCGAGAGCGAGAGCGAGAGCGAGAGCGAGAGCGAGAGAGCGAGAGCGAGAGCGAGAGCGAGAGCGAGAGCGAGAGCGAGAGCGAGAGCGAGAGCGAGAGCGAGAGCGAGAGCGAGAGCGAGAGCGAGAGCGAGAGCGAGAGCGAGAGCGAGAGCGAGAGCGAGAGCGAGAGCGAGAGCGAGAGCGAGAGAGAGCGAGAGCGAGAGCGAGAGCGAGAGCGAGAGCGAGAGCGAGAGCGAGAGCGAGAGCGAGAGCGAGAGCGAGAGCGAGAGCGAGAGCGAGAGCGAGAGCGAGAGCGAGAGCGAGAGCGAGAGCGAGAGCGAGAGCGAGAGCGAGAGCGAGAGCGAGAGCGAGAGCGAGAGCGAGAGCGAGAGCGAGAGCGAGAGCGAGAGCGAGAGCGAGAGCGAGAGCGAGAGCGAGAGCGAGAGCGAGAGCGAGAGCGAGAGCGAGAGAGAGAGCGAGAGAGAGAGAGAGAGAGCGAGAGAGAGAGAGAGAGAGCGAGAGAGAGAGAGAGAGAGCGAGAGAGAGAGAGAGAGAGCGAGAGAGAGAGAGAGAGAGCGAGAGAGAGAGAGAGAGAGAGCGAGAGAGAGAGAGAGCGAGAGAGAGAGAGAGAGAGAGAGAGAGCGAGAGAGAGAGAGAGAGAGCGAGAGAGAGAGAGAGAGCGAGAGAGAGAGAGAGAGAGCGAGAGAGAGAGAGAGAGAGCGAGAGAGAGAGAGAGCGAGAGAGAGAGAGAGAGAGCGAGAGAGAGAGAGAGAGAGCGAGAGAGAGAGAGAGAGAGCGAGAGAGAGAGAGAGAGCGAGAGAGAGAGAGAGAGCGAGAGAGAGACAGAGAGCGAGAGAGAGAGAGAGAGAGAGACAGAGAGCGAAAGAGAAGGAGAAAAAATAGTCAAAGAGCTACTCCGAAAGGTTCTCCGATTTTCCACTACCCGCCCCGTTTCGTACGCGGATGAAGAGCGAAGCATGCCTCGGCGCGTGGAAGATGAAATCTCATGAAATCTCGAGAATCCCGCGCGAAGCACGTCCTAGTATTATCGTTTGCCCGTTTTATCGAGATCATGCGGTTCGATAGAACGTTAACGTTGACGTGTTTCCACGGCTGGGTAAATTTAATCGAATTAATACGTGTTCAAGAACCACGACTGTTCGAATCGAAAACAACATTTTTTCGCGTACCGTCTCAACGACAGCCTATATCTTCGTTAACGTCATTCCAACTCTGATGTTATGTGAAATGATCTCGCAAACACGCTGATAGAATAATTTCCACGTCGGAGTAACGCTATTATTTTGTTAGGAAAAGTGGGTCAGCAGGCGCGCCGATTAGTTCCGCTGGGTGGCAACAGATAGCGCGCCACGCGCATCGTTCTCGCAGTCGCACGCGCGAATACCGGGGATTAAAAGTCCACCGCGACGAATCCGATGTTCTCCCGCTCGATTCGATAGCAAACCGCGACGATTTCTCCGGCATTGCATCGTTATTCGCGAAGTAATTACGAACGCGATCTCAAATTTCTGGGCGCGAGTGATTTTCAATTTCAAATCATTGGCGCGATAGCGAATTTGTCCGATCAAATCGATCGATAAATTAAAAAATGAACGATCCCCTAGTAATAAATGGTAGTCAGGCATCGATATAGATTTTTACCGAAGATAAATGCGGCGAAATCGCGTTACGCGGGCGAATCGTTGGATGGAAATCGTTAGATGAAGTAGCAAGATTCGAGTTTGTGAAAATTTGCATGTAACGGAACATGTTTTCGGCGAGCGTGGTCCCACCATTTTTCGCCACTGTTTCGCTGGGTATTCGCTGGGTATTCGCTTCAGGAGATTACTTTACCGCGGCGTCCGCATCTCGCGAACGTCTGATTTATGCTAGCTTCAGATTTTTCAAGGCGTCATTCACCCGAGCAAGGCAGACCCATCTCAACGTCGGTATACGCAGCTATACGGGCGAGTTCAGTTTATACCCCGGCGACCCGACTCGTTTTACTGCCATCGACGAATACTCGCCGATTCTTTCGTCGACGAATTCCAATTCGATTTCGTAACGAACGATGCGCGATATTTGAGTCGCACGGTCGGAACATCCGAACGTCCATTGACAGTCCGAGCGACTGATCCTTCAGCGTCGCTCAACGCCTGACTCTCCTTCTTCGTACTAATCCGCTTTCAGGAATTAATTTCGAGGCTCGTTGTTCGCTCGCGCGCGAGCGAGATAGACCTACGTGAGATTCTTATCCTCGTCGCAATGTTCGATTGAGTTGAGATTTTTGATATACGAAAATAACCCGAACAACCTTTTTTACGCGGCATTTTTGGAGCTACTATTTTTGTCGGAAACTTTATTCGCTAAAATGATTACTTTTCAATTTATCCGCTACGTTGGCGTTCGAAATCGATATCATAGTTCTACACTCGTACAAAAAATATCAGTTCCCTTGAAGTATCGCTACTAAGAAAATGCAACTCTGGGCACTTTTTGTAGAGAATTTTGGTGACCTCATTTTTTATCGCCATTATTTTTCCGTACGATTGTTAATTTTTCTAGTGCCGGTCAAAATATCGCGAGCGGAAATGTAAATATTTTTCACGGATGTACGGAGTGAACGTAGTCTTCGAGCTCTAACGATATACATATAGGGTAACCGCACCAACGGACGGACAACGGATTGAGCAAATTCGAATGTTTTTTTCATCGAAATGATACTATGAAACAACAAAAACTAAGCGATGGTAAATGGCTTATACTTGCGTAAAAATGTTCAATTTTCTCGAAACAATTAATGAAAATCGCGTACCACGCGGTAGTTTGTTAATAGGAAGAAAAATTTGAGAAGTAGCCCATATCAGCGGTAGATGGATATTTTTACATTTTTGAAATGATATTTTCATCCTCGTAGTTCGTCAAAAGAATAGTAAAACTGTCAAATCTCATAAGTAACAGCTTGAGATTAGTGAAATTAACTAATAAATAAATAATTGTTCGGACAATAATGCTCAAAATAAATAGAACAGTAATTTCATTATCTGCAACAAGTTTCCTGTATATTTGGCATGTGATGTTGCACTGGGAGTGTTATATTGTTTCCAGCCGGTGTTACGCTACTACCATCATCAATATCATTGAATGCCTTGTACGAATCATTTGACGAGTAAGAATGTAGCTTGTAACATTTTTTTATCATCCATCTATAAAAAAATCGCAATCATAAATCAAATTTTGATGGCCAGTTCAGTGTTCGTTAATTGGATTGAGGTGAGAAAATTCGCATGGAAAGATGGACAGCTAACCTTTCTACATTTTCTTTATTTTATAAATCAATTACTCGATTTATCTGCTTATATTTAAAATACAAACATAATCGTATCATACGTATCTTATTATTTGATTTATTTCTATAACATGGACGGACAAAGTTCACGCGTTCTACGTCACGTGCTTGCTAGTGCGGCGCTTTCGAAGTGAAACAGCCAAATAAAAGTACCTATTTTGTTTTAGCAGTATTTTGTATAAATTTATATTTATCGACAAAAATTTGATCCCTCAAATTTGATCCTTCAACTCGATGTGATCAGTTGTTCAAATGATACGTGTCCATCCGTTGATGCCTCTATCCCATATATATGCAAACCGCGCGCACGGAACGTTCGAATGTGAATCAGAGTGTTTTTCGTGGGACTCGACGAAGCCCATGTTAGAAATCGAGAGAGGAAGTTGCGATTCGATATTCGTTCGTAGGTTGTTTCAACATTCTGATCGTTGGTCGCTGGAAGCATTTTGTTTACGCGGTTGCGCGCGATCCGGTCGGATGAAAATTCGTGGCTGGGGTAAACGAGGATCGAAGATGACCGCGTCATTGCCGAGGGGCACGTCGTCGTGGTAAATATATAGTAATTAAGTCCTAATGCCCGTTGTCTCGCGTCTCGCGCGGCAAGACCGAAATCCGAAGGGTTTGCCTCGCGGAACGTATAGTCGGTAGTAATTTTCGCATCAGTCAACGCGTCCGCGTGACCCGTTCCTTGGTCCTTCCTGTCAGAATCTCTTCTGTGCACCCTCGTCTCCGGATGATGACGCCACGCCGATGCAAATGATCAACGCTGCGTCCACGGTCGTTTCCTCGGCTCGAAAAAGTACCGGGAAAAATTGGGTTCACCCACGAGAGCATCGCGCCTAAGTTCTTTTTTCTTCGATTTTTCGATTTTCGATGTTTTTTTTTTCGTCCTGCCACAGACCTCGCTTGCGAAATGTATGTCCAGAAAGAAAATCTTTTCCCGAGCGTTATCGAAGTATCTCCAACACGCCAAGGTCATTAGATACCGACGAAAGTATAAAGAATTTTTTTTTTCTTTAAACGTACCTACATAAATAATATTTCGAGGTGGTTGGAGGCTGAAAAATATGTTCTTTCACGCGAGAAATCGAAAAAATGTACAAACCGAATGCTGTCGGTAAATAAAGAAAAGTCTAGATTTCGAGAACTGCGTCACCTACCAGGCCGAATTATAGCTAACTAAGAACCATCCAGGTGACCCCACGAGTACGTATACGAGAAAAAATGTCAAAAAAATCGAACAACTTCGATTAGAAAGAGAGGCACTACGAACGCGTTCGCGCCGGAATTTTATGTACAGGGTGGTCCATTTTCATAGCCTGAGATGAATATTCCGAAAACCGAAAATGTTACATACAAAGCTTGAAGAGTGCCGCGAGGAAAGATGATGATGGTACGTGTCGACTACCAGATTTTGCCATTTCCGAGATTTCGCTAGGAACTTCTGATTTTCAGATAGCCAACAAAGACTAACTGAAAGACGAACAGCAAAAAAATTTATATTTTTTGTTAACAAATATGAAGAAAGAAAATTGTAATTCTTTGTTTTTTTCTTATACATTTTTTTATGTTTGGTCGATCAAATTGTAAGGAGTCTTTGTAGTTCTGCGACACTTTACTTGCAAGCAACACAGGTCAACGACGTACAAACGTAACGGACGTTAAGAATACTGACAAAAAATTCATTTGTTTTCTTTTAAATTATGATTTTCAACTACGCATCTTCGTTCTATTTTTGTTACTCCACGCGTTCGTTTTATTTTTTTATTCCACATTTTCGTTGCATTTCCTCTTAGTCTATCGTACGAGAATCCGTCGTCGAAACTTGTCCACTTATCGTACCCGAAGTCGCGACGCGGATGGGAATCGATAAGTTCGAATGTCGCGGGTGGGCCGATTCCACGTGGAATCCCCCGTGTACTTACGGACGTAAGCTACTCGGCAGTCCGTTCATCTGTCACGAGATTGCTTTACGTTGCACGGATGCACGCGGGCCATAAATGTCATCGATTTTCCGTTGCAGACGCAGACTGTCGCGCCGTCTTCTTAATTTTCGCAATTCTCATTCCATCGCCGGAAGTGTTTCTACCATTCGGCGCTTCTTCTTATTCTCCTTTTTTCGTTACCTTCTCATTGTAGCGCGCCCGAGAGATCGATACACCTGCTGTTCTCGTATCCGGCGACCGGTTGGCAATAATAATAACGGCACCTCTTCGACGCCTGCGCTATCCAAGTTATTTAAATTCATACGACAATCGCACCGAGAACGTAGGCGAGATTTTTAAATGTTCGCGTGAAAATTGGGCCACGGGGGAAATGTAATCGAATCGATGATTCCTTGCGCAGCTAGGGCGCTCCTCGCCTCTTGCATTTTCCTTCTCATCGTCATCTTTACGCGAGCAAATAACAAATAATAACATCCGTTACGATACTACGATAACTCGGTAAAGTTACAGCTATCGTGTTAAATATGGTAACTTTTATTATTCCGCATGATAATTTTTACCATTGAGATTGACCATTGAGAGCTTGTACCTACTATCTTCGTGGGTAAAAAAAACGTTTGTTTAAAAAATTAGTGTTTTTTCAACACTCCGCGCGTAGAGACGGCATAACGCAGCTCTGTGTCGCAAGTATCGCTAACCGATGCTAGAATAACATTTAAATTGCGTTTTAAATTTTAGTATCAAGTAATCTTTTTCTGTGTTGAAATTCCAACTGATAGAATAAGAGCAACGATTGTGGTGAATCGACACGCTGGAATGTTAAATATTCGACGCAACAAATTGTACGCTTTAACGTGTAGCATTCGAGGATAGTAGGCGCTACTAATTTTTTCCCCGCGCAAGTTGAGCCTGATATCGCGAACGTGTCGGAAAAACCGTCGAGAGCAACGAACGACGGATGTTAAATCCTGCCGAACTTGTGTCACTGCGAATCTAAGGGTTGGAGGGTTGTAAAATCGTTCGGTCACGGTCTAGCGGTTCTCACCGACTTCGCTACTCCCCGTGCCTCCCATGCTTTTTGCAACCCCTTCTCTTCCTCCGCGTTCTCCATCGTCGTCGGTAGATTTTACGAGACGCGGGGTTAAATGATCTGTCACTTTCTTTTGGAATTCCTCCATCACAAAAACATCGTAAAAATATTACGAGCCTCTCGCGCTTACGTAAAGGACAGGATGATGGACCATCAGTCCTGTTTCGCGAGCCGTTTCCTTTTAAATACCTTCGTCCTTTCTCTACGAAGCTCTCGACCGTAGAAATCGTCGCAGTGAACCGTCGTAGCATATTTTTTAACCCTCGTTTCTCCCAACGGAACTATTCCCATCGAACAAAAAGAATCGCATCGATCGAGCGTTCTCGAATTCGTTATCTCGGGATGGATGTTATTCGTAGGAGACGCGCGATCCGTTCGTTCGCGAGCTCCGAATATTCGTAGACCTAGTATCAACCAGCTGCTAGTTTGTTGAGAGAAGATTTATTTTATTGCCGATAATTTTCTGGGATACAATCTCCCGATCCCTTCGGAATCCAATGTCTTCGCGCGACCTCCGTATACGATCTCGCGACGTCCGCACGTTTCTCCGGATGTTAACGAATTTCCTACTATTGCCTCGAAAAATAGAACTTTGACAATTTCTGCCGTTGGCCTTGTATCATCGGGTGGCAGTATATTCTAATGAAAATTCTGTGTCTACAGAAATGAACTCACCGGTTATCATTTTTTTACCTCGATCATTCCATCGAACTGCAAATCAAAATCACGCGTCCTTCGATACGACGTTTCTTTGATGAAAGAAACTGTCTGCGGTCAAGCGGCGCGCGTTTTATTTTTTGGCTTGGATTAGAGAGGGATGAAAGTGGATATCAAAGACAGTTGAATAGTCATTTTAGTATTATTTCCGTATTAAATATTTTTGAAACGGTGCGTATTTGTAAAAGTGAATACAAAAATAATAATTGCGAGGTAATATATTGCAGTGGAGTTTGTACGAGGCATTCTTCCTCGTTCCAGCCACCTATTTTTTCCGATATCTCTGAAAATTCTGAAAAAATTCTACACCTTTCTACGCGTTGGATAGGCTTTCTGTGATTTTTTCCAGCTTCGACGCGAAGGTTATGTGTCTACTGAGAAGGTTTCTAAAATTTTATGTATTGCGATAAATTTGTGGGAAAGTTATAGGTTTTCTGTGTAACCTTCAGAAAAATGAAATTTACAAAAAAATATGTGGCAAATAGAAGTTTTTCTGCTAAACATGAGTGGGCCGAGAGTAAATCTTCGCAGAAAATAAATCACGACCAATTTTTTTTTTAACTTTCCATTCGTGTCCACATTTTTTATAAATCCTCGGCACTTTTTGACTTCAAAACAATTTTCAAAAATTTGTTTGAATCATACAGGATTATTAAACCAACAACTATTTTTACTGACAAGGAAACCTTGCGAACCCGAACTCACCGATTTCGATGATTTTGATATATGTTGTAGAACATCGAAAAATAAGAGACACGTATTTTTTTATACGTGCTCTTAAGCCCATTTAGGGGTGAAATCTACCCTCAAAGTTCACTCTCAAAAAGTCTTTTTTCGAAATATCTCTGCTTCTAATTGGTATTTCGCGACGGAACAAAATGGAAAATGCTCTTTGCGGCGAGGCGAAGCTACTAGACATTGTTATGCCCACGAGGGTTGCAACCCCTATTTTTTATACCGGAAAAACCACATTTTTCGAAGATATTTCCGTTGTACTGATTCGAATATTGACTTGAAAATTGAAAAATAAATATTCTGAGTTGTGAAATAAAGTAAATAAGTTGACGTGTTCGAGGATTTCGCGTTAACTACCCCCAAACACGGTTACTATCCCTTCAAACATTGGTCATCTGCAATAATGAAAAAAATGTTTTTCTCAAGAGAAATACGAATAAGATATGTTTTGAGAGACACGTATTTTGTTATACGTGCTCTTAAGCCCGTTTAGGGGGTGAAATCTACCCTCAAAGTTCACTCTTAAAGTCTTTTTTCGAAATATCTCTGCTTCTAATTGGTATTCCGCGACGGAACCAAGTGGAAAATGCTCTTTGCGGCGACGCGAAGCTACTAGACATTGTTATGGCCACGGGGGTTGCAACCCCTATTTTTTGTACTGAAAAAACCACATTTTTCGAAGATATTTTCGTTGTAGTGATTCGAATATTGACTTGAAAATTGAAAAATAAATATTCTGGGCGGTGAAATGGATTAATATAGCCAAACACCCGGCGGCGCCGAAAATGCGCTTGAAAAAAACCGTTTTTGGAATGGATAATAATAGAAATGAATAATATGAAACATTACACGTTGTTTATTACTATTTCAACTGTATAAAAAAAAATTTCATGTCCAAAAATTACGATATGAAAACCCACGTGACGCGAAGCACTTTTAAAAAAGCGTAGCTCCATGGTCGACGTCATTTTTTCTTCAAATGTGAATGTATCTGCCAAATGAAAAATGTTTCTTGCAAGAAGAAGGTGTAGCTAATAATAATAATATGGAGTTTTATTTGCATAACTTTAGAAAGTTTCCTACAAAGCTTGTACATATATACACTTAATCTTATCTCCTTCTACTATCTTTCTTTTTCATCCAGCTTCTTAAAACTAATGCCTTACACCTTAATCAGTGCTTTCCTCCATTTTCACTTATACCTTCACTCACTCCCTGTCCATCCCCATACTCTTTTTTTCTTCATACTTCCTCCAATTCCCTGATATAATCACAAATTCCTTTTTGTATCTTTCCCCCAAGCATGTTTATCACCTCTCCTGTTATTGCCACCTCATCTACACCTTCCAGCCACTCTTCCACACTTTTTTTGGCACTTTCCGTCACCATCTCTCTGCTTCGAAGAAGGTGTAGCTATAGTTTGTCGAGCCGGATTTTCGAGTTTCGAAATTTCGTTAAAATTACATCACTTTGAACAATAGCGTGCGTTTTTCGTCAAAAATTTCGCACTTGAATCGTTTATACAAAATGTTGTAATTAAAAATTGAAAATTCAGCTCGAGAGACTACAGCGACATCAATTACGAATTTTTAAAAAAACATCCGTTCAAAAATATCAAAAACTCTAGGAGTTATCGCGTCGGCTGTACCGGAAAAACTAGTTTCGAGAAAAACGCGTTTCAAGATCCAAGTCGCGCGCAGCTAACGCAAGAACTCGTCGGGCGGTCACATTTTCGATCGCAGCTTTGGATCTACGGGGAATTTTTGCAATCGATTTTCCCAGAAACGCGCGGAAAACTGTAGAAAAAAAATCGATTTTTTGACAGCTCCGGGTGTACGTACCCCCATAAAATCGAAAACTGGCGCGCATCCGAGAATCGCCGAATCGTCATGTCGCGAAGGTTACCGAAAGGGTCCGTCGCGAAATAAATTATAATTATTCGTGAATATTGTGCAATATTGGTCGTGAATCGATTTGAAAATTTGACTGTAGTCTTTAAACAAATGTTGTTTCTGAAATCTCACCGAAATGAAAAGTAGTTTGTAATTTTTACAGCGATATTTCCATCGTGTTTTTGTAAGTCTGGAACTAAATTCGAACGTTATAGCTTACGTAATATTGAAAATTCTACGGTGATTTCAAAGTTCTGCCTCGGGCATTATGACTTGTTTGAAACAACGGTAAAATCTTATTATTTTTCGTTCGTTGTCGGAACCACAACGAGAAATACGTTAAGAACGAAACGAATCGGGTAAAAAGCACTTGATAAAAATTCTCATCACCTTCGTTAATTTATTAACGAAATTTTTGCTGAAAATTGAAAATTCCCTCTGAACTTCGACTACTGAGAATTTTCCACTCCGAATCAGAATTGAGCTGTAGATACGAATGTACAAGAAACGATGGTATTTTACATATTTGCACGCGAGGCGTTGAAATTGATGCGTTTGAAAATATCGGAGGTTCGTAGTCGCATATAAAAGTTTGCGAACAACAAGCGAACCGCGCTGTTAATCCGAGATTTCGAGATCTCATTTAATCGAAGAGTTCGTATTGCACATCGGTTCGCGGTATTCCTCTCGTACATTTCGACGAAGTTCGGATTCGGCGGCGGTCGACGCGGGACGCGGAGCGGAGGTATTTTATGCGGACGTGCAACGGGATAGAATTTTACAACTTCCGAAATACGGAGGATCGTAAAAGGCAGAGAAACGACGATTTCTTTATTTTCCGTCGTACGCCGTCTCGCTCCGATTCCGTCTGGAAAACGCTCGCGTTACGAAATCACATTTCATCGATCGTCGCTGAATGATAATTCTCGTCGTTCTCGACATTCGAAAATGAACGGTGAACCGTTGGGGTCTGCGATTTTCAGGCAACTTTTTTTTACCCACGTACAGCTTATACGCTTCCGGAAAGGTAGAAAAAGAAGTCGGTCCAATCTTGCTCTCCGAATATTAATATTAAGAGGTGCTTCGTTGCGAATTTATATTTCCCATTTAAATAACGTGGTAAAAAAAGTTTTTTACGTTTCGAGTTTTATGTCTCGACAAAGCCATATTGCACAGATTAGTCGGACGGATTTTTATAGAGAATTAAACGCTCTACAGAAAAAGTCTCTTACAATTTTCTGATAAGCCCAGCCATTCGAATGATATTCGCGTTCAAAGTTCTTCAAAGTGCAAAAATCATTAATTATTCGATTCTACGTCAAAAAATTCACTTACCGCCATTTTGTAAAACATATTTTTGTCAGGAATAAAGAACCATATTTCACTCGTGGGTATGTTATGCATCTTTTTTCGTAGATATTACAATTAGTATTAGCGCGTTAAAACCAGTTTTCTGACAAACATACATTTTTAAAGCCTCAACAACAGAGTATTCATATTTAGTAATTATAAATGATAAAGTCTGTATAGCGAATTTAATGGTCTGCAAAAAAGTCAGTTGATATTTCTCGATAGAGTCAATAATTTGTCGGTTACATTTTCACTCGTTTCGAGTTTTGAACTCGAGTATCGTTCGAACGGCCATGTTTATCAAAAAAGTCCAGGAGACATTTTTCGTGAAGCGTTCAATTCTCTGTAAAAAGCTGTCCGGTACCGATGAAATTATTCTTTCATTTTTTGCTCGAACCGATTCTATACATCGTTAGTAACGTTCACCATCTTCTTTACAATCGCTGAAAGCTTCGCCAACCATTTGGATCCTGCCAGCCAGGATCGAATCGACGGAATTCGATTGAAGCGAATATTCCGTGGAAATTGTGGGAAATAAATGAATATCACGGGAACAGGAATTCGGTTGAAGAGGACGAGAGATCGGTTACTACAGACCTCAACGGTATCACCTCTACAAAGCATCGTGCACGGACCTCGCGAGTAGACACCCTCTGAAACTGTCACCGAGCAACGTGATTCCACAAAATTAAAATTACGCAAACGAATCGGATTGCAACGCGATTTAGTGGAAACGAAAATTCCGTTTGAAAAAAAATACACGAGTGGACGACGATAACGCATCGCGTAAACAAACGTACCTGGGGCTTCGATTAGGAAAACTTACCCCCAGGGTTGGGAATAACGCATTAAATTTCTTATTGCCCTGGAATTTCCATTAACCATTGATCTTACTTATCTCGATGAAAAAAATGTCGATTAACCCTCCGAACGCACGTTGGGTCAATCTGACCCTAGGTCTTTTTCAAATCGGTATATTTCGGTTAATATGCACTTTTTTTTGTAGAGACGTTTATTTGTAGTAAACTATCCATATTTTGTGAACCTGAATTCATTTTTTTTTACGAAAAACGAAAATTAATTGCCAACAAATTCGTTCAAAGCGAGGCGTTCGTGGAAAAATGCAATCGGTGACGGAAAATTTGATGGGACAATACGACCCGGTATGCGTTCGAATTGGGGTATTATTTTCTCAATGAACATTTTATAACCCTCGTTATCCGCGACTCGATCCTATTTTTCGCGATGTTGCACTCAGCTGAAATGAGACTCGAGAAAAATTCAAAGCTTTCGCTTCGACTTTTCCGCCCGTCGTTCGGTGCACCGAACCAAATATCCGTAAATCGTTGACAATCTTTGTTTATAAAAGTATTAGCCCGAGAACTTTCGTGAGTTTGGTCTTGAAAAGCCGATTTATTTGTCATGCATTTTTGAGTCGATTTATTTTATTAGTTGCAAACGATACTCTCAACTTCTCGAAACCGATTCGTTGAACGTGTATGTATAATTTTGTAATCTGTTTCTCGACCGACGCGCACTTTTTTTTATCGACGTATCAGATCTGCCTCGTCTGTTATTTTTATTTTTCTCACGGAACTCCGCTACCCTTCGTTTCTGTCTTCGTTCTCGAAGCGACGTCCACGTATGGACATTGATTCGCGCACAGATATTGCGTCCATTGATTGAAAAACTGAAAGAAAAACGCTATCTTCCGGTTTTCTCGAGAATATAAAACTGAGTTTCCGGGACGACGGTGTTTTCGTCTGGTCGCTAGTCGTGAAATAAAGATCCGCCAAGTTTGTCGACGCGTCTTCGGAACCGAGACTCTGGCAAAAATGTTGCTTCTGTACGAAATATTTTTGCAGATAACAAGAAATCAAAGAAAATGTCATGCTTTTCTGTTCTAATTCGCGTGTTAATATTTGTATTAATTATCGTCAGGCAGAAAATGTATGATAAACTTTGCGGGCCTTTTATTTATGACCCGCAAGAATGCTCCGTGCAAAATTTCCGTCCAAATCACGGTTACGGAGATATATCGAAAAGACTAGCTCACCCCCGTTTCAAAGATGGTGGTCGAGCGAAAATACCCTTCACTCGATTTGAAACTAAAGAAACAAATTGCCTCCTATTCAAAATGCACCGTTCAATGCTGGATCAACCATAGCAGAGCAGAAATGAAAGAAAAAGACTGAGAATGTGATGAAAAAAATCGAGTCACCTCCTGCGGTCGGGGTGACGCTGCGCGGGGCCGTGTAACAATAACACTCGATGCAATGTTATGCCATAATATTGTGGCTACGTGTACCGTTGCCAGGGCGCCGATTCTCGGAAGTCTGCACTACACAAACGAGCACCAATCGTATAGCTACGGGTTTTTTTGTGTGGATACGTTGCACGCACACCACGAGCTTTGTGGAGCAGGAACTCGCTATAAGATCGAGTCGCATTCGCGTCGTATCGCTACCGCGACACCCCTCCGCGCGTCTAGGGCTCCAATAACCGAAAAGTCTGATAAAAATTATCCCGATGATAGCCTCGCCCTGTTTTCGTTTGCTTTCGAGTGAATTTATTTGCTACGTGGCGGGTAATGCGCTCCGGATCGACGGTCATCTCTCAGGAGCCTCGTTTACGAGAATTCCCATGTACGTATCGCCAAACCGTAAATGTGACTGAAAAAAAATTGAATATCCTGCCAAAAGCGAAGTTAGGTTTCGAAAAGCGGATTTATAAGTAACGCGCGTTTGGTAAGGGTCAACTTCGAGGTTGGGAATGATTTTCGAATGGCTGTTTCTAGTTTATTCGCATTTAGATTAGATTGATTTATCGATGAAGACGCAATCTCTCGAAGTATACGCAACTTCGCGTTGACAATCAGTTGAGATTTGATTGTCTGAACGTAATGATAATCAAAGTGACAACCGTCGATGAATTATTGCTGGTCGTTCGTGAGTTGCAACTAAAAATAAGTTTAACGTCGCGTATTACGAGACGTCGTGCACGGTCAAGCACGCTCGACGGTCTATTAGTCTGTATCTACCACCGACGTACCTCCGTCGCCTACTCGACGCTGCGTTTCCCACTTGGGGAGACCGGGGCACGACGGACCCCTCGAGCCTTTAGGTTATCTTTTGTGCTTTTTGACCACCGAGCACACGTTGTTTTGGTCTATCTTGACAAAATTCACTATCGGTTAGCGATAATTCAACAACTAAAATCCGAGCACAACGGACCCCGTTGCAAAAAAGTGATTCTTTTCTTCAAATGACTTTATACTCTTTACTTTTATGAGGATAAAAACATCGGGAGCTATAAACATGGTTAGGTTCATCGGTGTTTTCAAGTTAAATAAACCAAATAATTATAATTTTTAAAATGCTGGAGAAATTCCATCTTATTCTTTTCACGAAATTCTCTATTTTGTTCGGAAATTACTCAAAAACTCTACATTTTAAGAAATTTGTTGGCGATAGGTGGCGCGACGTCTTCTAAATTTCTCATACTCTTTGCACATATTAAAGTATATTCGTAACCAAATTGGTATTCATTCGAATCTGTTGGACCTGTGTTAACCCGAGCCGGCCTGGTACTTCTCGGCTCTCCAACCCTAAATCCCCCCGCGACTCGTCTATCGACTGCGATATGTTTTCGTAAGTATTTCTCTTGCCGAATATATAAACAGCTTTTTTAATACTCTCACGTAGACGTACAGATTTTGACTTGTTCTTTCCAAATATAAACTCCATTTTAACAAATCACATCACGATCTCGGTGTTTCCACTATTACGACTGCTGAGATTATACCATTTCTAAAATATTTATGATCTTATTATTTTTTAGTTTTTTATAAATTCGAGCATTACTTTCGCGTGAACCGCGCAAAAGTTAATTTATTTAAGGGATGAACTACCTCAGACGCTCCTAAAGAGTCTATTCTAACGAATTTTTTTGACGTTGATATGATAGATATTTGTTGGACTTAAAAGTTGTTGGACTCGATTTAAACATTCTTAAAATACATCGAAACATTTTTTCAAATTCTTTTTGCTCAATATTTATTTATAAAAAAGGTATCTCCTTAAAAATACGCGCGTCAGCTCCGCAACAAATCATCCGAAACATGAAGATCAAATATTAGATACAGTATAACTGAGATCATACGCAAAATGTTATTTTACTGTATTTTTTATTGCAAAAATCAATAAAAAATATCCACTGTTTTCGAATGAGGTACGTCATTTTGGTAATTATGCGCAAAAATGAATAATTGTAGTTGGCTCGAAACTGTTTTCGACGTTGGAAACCGTCGATTCGTGATTCTGTTCTGATAAATGTAAGGGATATCGATCTGGCTTCGTCTCTGGGTCAAGTATTCGTATAATTTCATTTCAATTTGAAATTCTGTGAAATTACACGTATGAAACGAGAAAGGCACGTCGTTTTACACGGCCGCGGAGGGGTGCGGGGGGTAAAAGAGCGAGAGACACGGGGATCTCCGCGGAGCGAGTCTCGAAAGACGAAGAGACGTTGATGCTCATGGCTGGCGACGGAAAGCAGTAAAATGAAATTGCGAAGGAATACTTCGGCGGACGGAACGTGAGGGTGGAACTGCTTGGAGGAAACTTATACTAAGCGTAGGCAAGCGAGCATCAACGATGATCCTCGAGGGAGCATTTTAGTTCGAAACGGGCCGGAGAAAAAACGAAGAAAAAAAAACACTTTCCTACCCAATTTCATCGCCGCGAAGTGAAAATCCCGAGAGCATTTCACCGGGATCGCTGCGATTGTCGTTCGTTCGTTAATTTGGTCGCTCGAGGGCGAATTATGATCCAACGATGAAACGAACGCGTTCCGTTTCGGTCCGTTCGGTATCGTTTTCAATAATTTCGCCTACGTCTAGCCCCTTCGAAGTCGATTAAACTAGATCGATAAATCAAGCGTCGCAATAATTTGGAGTGAAAAAAATACGAGTTCTCGAGTACGACAGGCGACGAGGATGAAAAGAGCCTCGAATACCAGAGCGACTGATTAATCGTGTATACAATTTAATCTTATTGCTCGTTCGTGCGTCCGGCATGCACGAGCATCTGACGTCATTGTTAATAAGCTCTTCGAAACAGATAAATAAACCTTCGCGTCGATCCGTAGAGGTATATCGCCGATTTCTACGAACGTCTTACTTCCTTCGCGGCGCGCGCTGCTCGTTGTTATTATTATTTCGCCCCAACGAACTAATTGCAATTTCATCCCAACGTAGCGGCCGATTAAACTTTCGACATCGCGATTGTTAGTCACGTCGTATTAGATATACTTTCCAACCATTCGAAGACGTGAAATGATCCGAACGACTCTATAGAAGAAACGTGATCGCGCGAGATTCTTGTCATCTTTCATATTGGCATTCCATTCGAACAGATAACAAACAAGGCCCGTAAAAATGCCAGACCCACCTTGGAAATCTTGAATTTGAATCATGCCAGAATTAGGTACGAATTAGGTGTAATTTGGGTGCGCAAACGATAAATCGGGCGCACAAACGATTTTCCAACAATCGACAAAAAAAGAAAGGTTTGTCAGGATTTATCAAGCTAGCAGTCCGTCGTATGATGGTGCATATTCTCGTTTTTTCCTTGGCATGACATTTGAGTGCTAATTAAGTGCTTCCAAAAGCCTTGTATATTTTTTTTAATTTCAAAAAAAAAATCCCCCCCCCCCCAACAATTGACAACGAAAAAAAGGTTTGCCAAGATTTAACGATCTCGCAGTCCGTCGTATGAAAGTAGATATTTTCTACGATTTTAAAGCTCGTGTGACTTATCTAGGTTCAAAATTGATGATTCTGGAATTCCGTTGGTGGTAGAATTAAGTGCTTAAAGTGCACCTAATCTTACCGGCAATGAAATTCTGCAATAATTGATTCTCCGTCCGTTATCAACAGCGCTCTGGTGTGGCGTCGAAACATCGAGGGAAAACAAACTTGAAATCAATTTTTCCATGAAAAAAATCTAGCACCGAAATTTGGAATGGGGCACGTGAAAAGCGCCTGAAAAACACGTCATTCTTACGCAAGCCGCATTTATAAGAAACGACTCCTTAGTGGTTTTTCTGGCGGTGCTCTGCTAGCTTGACGTCCAGCGCGCAGAACACGCAAAAATCGAATTTGTCTCCTGGAACGAATCGAGCATCTAATTTTTGAATTTAGCACCTAATCAGCACCTACAGATAACCTAATTTTGATGCTTTCCGCGATTCAATATTCCAACATGGCTCTGCTAGCATGATATGCGTCGGATTTAAGTCACACGAGCTATCAAATAGGCAGTATACACGAGGTTAAAAATCGTAGAAAATATCTACTTTTATACGACGGACTTCGAAATTGTTGAATCCTGGTAGACCTTTCTTTCATTGTCAATTGTTGGGGGGGGGGGGGGGATTAATTTTTTTTTAATTGATTGAATAAAAAACAATTTCAAGGTTTTTGGAAGCACTCAATTAGCACTCAAATTTCATGCCAAGGAGAAAACGAAAATATCCAGCATCATACGACGAACTGCTAGGTTGGTGAATCCTGGCAAACCTTTCTTTTTTTGTCGATTCTTGGAAAATCGTTTGTGCACCTACTTTATCGCTTACGCGCCTAAATTGCACCAAAAACGCACCTAATTCTAGCGTAATTCTAATTCAAGATTTGCAAGTTGGGTCTGCCATCTTTATGGGCCTTAACAAACACGACGAATATTCATTTTTCTTTTTCTCTTGTAACCACAAGTAACGTGTCATCCTATTTTATTCGCCTTGATTTCGACTTGTCGATACGAAATTCGTGTATGATGGATCTAGAAATTCTTTCTCATAGGTCGTTCGCGATAAATTAGTTCTTCTTTCATTCGTTTTCTTCTTCTTCTCTGCTTCTGTTCGCTTCACCTCCTGGGAACTTTTAACATTCGACTTTTAAACAAAGATCCACGGTATTTCCTTCTATCCTTCCAGTTACGCTACGGAATACTAGACAACGCAGTTCCTATCTTGTTGCATGATAAATAAAAGAAACATCAAATAACGAATCACTGTGGTGAATGATACGGTAACGTCCCTAAAGAATAATAGCACCAATAAACTCGGCACGAAAAATATAACTAAAAATTACCGGTTCGCGAAAAAAAGCAACAACAATATTTTCCCCCGAATAAAAAACCAAACTCAATTTTATCACGAATATTAAGACCAAGAAATTTTGTATTTTGTTTGACCTTATAAATATTCGAGGATTCGGAGACAATTGACGAACAAAGTACTTCTCGCAAACATAGTTTTGCATCAAAATATATCTTCACCGAATCTTATAATAAATTAATGCAAGTAAGCTTTTTTTTTGAAACGTAACTTAAATTGGACGTATCAATTAGTATTCAGCACAATAGTTCTTTTCTGAATATACATACTTTCAAATATGCAAACAAAAGTGGTTTATTAATGAAAAAATGTATATGGTGCTTTCATTCGTGGCATTTTTTTTATTCAATATTTATATCAAGGGCTGTCGAATCGCGTATCAATAATCAAAAACGAGTCATTGAAATCGTACGGAGAAGAAATGTTCAATCACAATATTCTCCAGGTACGATTCTTGGAATCTGTTGCAAGATTCTTGACTAACGAAAACGATACGAGTCGCACCTTGGTCGTATCATGCGTCGCGTGATTATTGAATATTTTCATTATTCGTATTCCAAACACTTTGCTATCCTCGCGATGACGTAATAGATAGAAAATAATTGTAATAGTTAGAGTTCCATTTCCCGCGCAAGGTAGCGGTCAAACTCGCTCGGTATACGAGTTATCAGAGCATAATTCCAGCGATACCGCTTCGCGTTTTAATCTTATGCTAACGGTGCGCCACAGACTCGAACGAACCGACGTTCTTCCGTATCGTATTATTCCTCTCGCGATAATTATCGCCAACGTTGATGATACCTCTCGCCTTGCAATTCTGCGACCACGGAAACTCGCTCGCCGGAATCCTCGAGTTGCTACAGTTCGAGTTTTCCCCGTCTCGTTTGTCCGCCAGGTGAAGAGAAGAGATGTAGAAGATGAAAACGATCGTGTTCAATAGTAGGTATAACAAACAGGTAAACAATAGGAAAAGAGTATTAAATAAAATCTGAACTTGTCAACTAAAGAATACGAGAAAAACTGTAGCCGCAGCCAAGTATCACGGAAAATAATCTGATACAAAATATGAAAAAAGCAAATGATCAATATTAAGAGAGGGAGGGAGGGAGGGAGGGAGGGAGGGAGGGAGGGAGAGGGAGAGGGAGAGGGAGAGGGAGAGGGAGAGGGAGAGGGAGAGGAGAGAGAGAGAGAGAGAGAGAGAGAGAGAGAGAGAGAGAGAGAGAGAGAGAGAGAGAGAGAGAGAGAGAGAGAGAGAGAGAGAGATACAAAAGAAGATGAATAGACAGATAGATAGTTACGTAGATGGATAGATGGATGGAGAGATACAGTTCATTATGTCCATAGCGATATTGGATAAGTACATAAAGACAGAAGGTTAACAGAGGATATAGCAAGACGGAAACAGAAAAGCAAGTAAACAAACATAAAATGTAACTTCAAATAAGTAAAAAATGAACTGAAAAAATTAAAATAGTTTACAGTAGAGAGTATTATAGTTGGTCAAAACCGAAGTCGTCGTAGCGAGGAGGAGGTCGGGTAGAGTGGCCACCCTAACGTTTATAAATATATACAAATATCTTGTCACGGTGTTTGTGGTCGCACTTCTCCGAAACGGTTCAACCGATTTTCATGAAATTTTTCATGTATATTTGGTAGGTACGAGAATAGATCGTGAAGTATCTTTTATACCGTTAGATGATTCGGGTGTCCCTATCCAGACATTTTTTAACTTTTTATTTCGCAATTTGGCATCAAAAAAATAGCCATGATCTCAAATTTTCACCCTCCTATCCTCACCCTCCCGTTTTTTAATCGCGACTTGAGAATCGTTGTATGAACAATATTCAAATAATTTAACCGTATTTCAAAAAGAATGAAATAATTTATATGGCAGAACAAGGTTTGCCGGGTCAGCTAGTAAAAAATATAAACGAGGCAACAAAGTTAGAACTAAGGTTAAAGAATAAAAAACACAAGCTGAAATTAGACAGGTTTGTGTAACAATACAACTGCCCAACAAAGTAACAACAGAAATCAAAGTAAAATAAACTTGGCGAGAGAGCGTCGAAAGAGAGAGATCGGTAATTCCAGTCGCGTCGCCGCTGCTCGTCTGCTCGATCGTCGCCGTTGGAGAAGGTCCTCTTGAACGCCGAAGCTTTCCCGACGGGACTCGGAGCGTCGATCATCGCGAGAAATAACCGAGCCGATAACGTCGAGCAGGTCCGTTCCTCTGCCTCCGCTTCCACCCTCGCCGATCCCCACCTCGCCGCATCTAGACAGGCAGGGCCTAAGTTGAAGCCGCAACGATTTTCCACCGCTCTCAACGCGGTAACTTCGACTCGACTATCTCCTCTTCCCCCTCCCCCACCTCAGCCGCCCCCACTTTCGCTACCCCGGCGACGTTCGCCACGACCGGCGACGCGCGTACGCGCCTGTTACGTCACGAACAAAATGGCGCCGTGTCACGGCGTCGTAGCGGGGGAGAGAGAGGGAGACCGAGACGCACGGGTAAGACACGACTCGTTTTCCAAACCGACTTTCCACATCCCTCTACCTCGGCTCTCCTTCTCCATTCGAACGTTTCTTTCCCCTCGCACGTCTCCCGTCGCCCGCCGGATACAGCTTTATCAACCATCGAACGGTCCTGACCACGCAAATCACGCCGTAGATCTCGTTTTTCTCATTTCGCACGACCAACCAGAAGAATTCGACTCGTTTTTCCGTCTGCGAAGAAATCGCATTCGATTGCTGCAATTTCGTTTGCGTTTTTTTTTTCTTTATTTTTTTTTTGCCCCTTCACCGTGACAAAAGACGAAATTTTGGTTTTTAACGGCCGATCTCGAGCGTCTTGTACGAGAAAAATCGCATTCGAGGGGAGAATATCGACATTCCCAGGGGGAGCCATTTCCGTAGTGAAAAAGCGAGGAGAGGTGAAAAAAAAAGAATGACGGAGCGAGTTGCAGCGAACGGGGAATGGGAGAGGAAACGACTCGGTTCCGGATGTCGGAGGCGTGGCACGAGCTCGTTGAGCGTTGCTATTGGTCCTGCTAATATCTAATATATCATGTCATAACGAGCGGAAAAGTTTTGTCCAACTTTCCTTGGCGTAGGGAATTTGTATTGCGGCGCCTCCTTGGATGGTAACAAGCGCAGCTGTGGCAAAGTCGGGAACCGGAGATACGTGGATATGGCAAATTACTCCGTCGCTAATGTACATTCCATTACTTCGTTGATATTGATCGATTATAACGGCCCAACGAACGTCGTCGAGTTCCCGGACCGTGCGTACAGAACAACGACGTTGATTATTATTCAAAATTGCTTCGTTCTGCTCGTCGCAAATGACACTCCTAGCGCGGCATAGCGAAATTATTTAGAAATTATCCAAACGAAACGAATGTCATTTGTCGCCAGGCGACGCGGATCAAATACGCGTTTGAATCATTCCCGTATCACTCCAATCACAAAGAGGAAACTGAGTTCGGCAAATCAATCGTAACGAGGTCGATGCAAAGCAGCGATCACGCATCGCTCGCGTTTCTCCTAATTCTGTGCAGATATTTTTCTAGGAAGGATGCGAATTTGCTCGCGTGACCGTTGAAACTGAAATCATATAGGTATGTACAGGGTGGACAGTTCAACGTGACCACCCAAAATATCTCCGTCGATTGGTTTCGACGAGCTGATACAGCGGTGAAAAATTCACTTACGCCAGTATCACAGTATCGCGTTCTCAAGGTCACGATGGTTTTTCAAAACGGAGCATTTGTTTCCATCGAGACGGTGCAGCTGATATTCAGACGAACTCAACGATCCGTGATATCACGATTTTGCGAGATTTTTCACTCGAATACACGTGTAAGAATCATTCATCCGGCGTCTTCAAAAATGTGTCGAGGTTAATGGCTTCGAACACTCGTTACCATCAAATTTCTGCGCGAAAAATTCAATCACCTAATTAGGATGATTTCATTGGTAATACCATCGCGATTTCCCGTTTTGACACGTGTTTCTTGGCGAAGAATCATTTGAATGTCATCATAAGAATCAATGAATATAGGTCGTTGGATTTTTTCGAGGATCAGCTACGACATCTTAATAAAAAAAATACATATTTCGGTTTGAGAAACTATCGATGACCTTGAGAAGACAAAAACTATGACCTGGCCAAAAATGAATGTTTCACCACTGTATCGGCCCATCGAAATCGATTGAATTACCCTGCGATATTTTCTTCGTGACTCTAACGACAACGGAGTTATTTGGGGTGGTCGCGTTGAATTGTCCACCCTGTATATATTATACATGAAGCATTCAACGGCAAAACGAACGGTTTGAAAAAAAATATTTTTGATATTTTTGTTGATATTTGTTGATATTTTCTTGTACCCATCGAAAACCGTCCAGGTGAATTTTGAGATTTTTTCGATCAACCGTTCAAAAGACATCAAATTTCGATTTTTTGCCCAAACTGTTTGAATAGTGAACGAAATCAGCCTTTATTTTCAAAATTGACGCGTTTCCGTGTATTTTTCAAGAAACAAAAGTACACAAAATCTTTTCAAATTATTTTTCTATGTGATATCCACTTGACAACTTTTCATCCCAGTTTGATCGTGGGATCTTTATAATCACTATTCTCTTTTCGACCATTGCAAATTTGAAAAATGTTCGCAATTTTCCAATCATGAGAAAATGTAACAATTAATTAAAAATAACTAAAAAAAAGAACACACGGCGACAAAGATTGGTATACATAACGATTGATGAAAAAACGACATTTTCCAAATTTCGAGAAATGGAGAAAAAAAAAAATCTTCACGATCTCGCGATCAAACTGGGTCGAAAAGTTGTTGAATAGATGATAATTTTCGACAAAAAAAATTGAGTTACCCACGCGCTCACTTTTGAAAAAAAGACTCAAAGCTTAAAATTCTAAAATCACGAGTAAAAATATTTGGAAAAAAATCTTCGTATTTTTTTCTCGAACTACGTATAAAGATGCCGCTGTTGAAAACAAAATCTAATTTGGTCCATTATTCCAAACGGAAATTTGATGTTTTTCGAATGCGCGATGAAAAGAATCTGAAAATTTGCCAGCAAGGTTTCTTCAAAGAGTACAAGAAAATATCGAGAAATCGAGGGAATCACAAACAAACATTTCTCAAACTGTCCGAATTGGCGTGGAGTACCAAGAATATTCGGAAAAAAATTGAACGTCGATTGAAAAATTATGAGAAAAAATGGAATCTCCTTTTTCCTCAGAATCGTCGTTGGCGAACACTTTTCTCGTTCACTTTTCTTTCCTCGCGTTTGATAAAATTCTTCGGATAACGCGTATATTCAGCTCCGTCGTAAAGCGCGTCCCGCATGTTCGTCAATTTCCGGAATTCCGAGTCGGTCCGTGCGAAATCGTTGTTATCGCGCGAACGACTTGATCCGCGGCGTCGTAAATTTGAAAGTTCGCGAGCCGCGAACTTTCCTAATCTGCCCACTCTTCCCTTGAAATGCGATACACCCACGCGCGTATCGTCTCGGCTCTCCGTTGTCGCAGGGCGAATCGTGGAATTCAAATCCAGGCTGGTTTCAGCGTTATTTTGATATACATGTAACTCGCGAGATTGAATTTACGACCATTGCGAGCCGGACGATAGTTTTGCGGCGAGGTTTAATGGCTCGGGCGTAGGTAAAGTATACGTTGGTAACGTTACGTGAAAATAATTGCTCTGGGGACGCCATGATGCCTCGCGCGAACCAATGGGCCCCGATTCCTGGAATCTGGGACTCGTTGGAATCGCTTTTTAAATTGCGGCACGTTCATTTCGGGAGATGCGTCGGAAGTCCTTCTCTTTCTCGACCGCAGCGGAAATCGCGTTATTATCCGGCTCTCGAAGTGTCTTCGTTGGTGACCGTCGAGTCGCCCCACCTCCGACTCGCCGATTTCAAACAATTCATTCTTTTCCAATTACCTTCCGAAATTGCGGAGCTTTTCCCGGAATTTATTAACGAAATTCGCAACGAGATACCGCGAATACCGTGATTGCTGGTCTCGTCTTTTCGGAAACGACTCGCCAAAGTAACGAACAATCTCAACGTTTTCCGAAACGCTCAGCATCCTTTTATTTCTGTTTTTTTTTACCCACTTTCTCGCGCATCTCTGTACTCGCAACCACCGGCATTTTGAGGTCCGCATTTTTTTTTTGTTTTCCCAATGCGTAAGCGAGATAACATCTAACATTTCACGCGTGTACGCGCATTTTTCCGAACTTGGTGTTCGGTTAGCGAGACGAAGAGTAGCGATTTTTCGAAATCTCTCGAATATCCTCTCGATATTTATCATCTGCGAACACCGCATCAAAATTTATCAATTTTTCAATCGACGTGGAAAAACTGTTTTCTTATTTCACGGCTATTTACAGCTTTGCACCATTAAAAAAAATTGAGCGCTCATTTTTCAGACTTGAGAAAATTCCCGAGTTTATTCAGGCTTCTAAACCCTGTAATTCCGGTTATATTTTTCAGTTGTACGAGAATGTATTAAAAAAAAACGATTTTCACAGCCGGAATCTCTATCTTACAATCCTCGTTGACTTTCAATATTTCGTCGAAATCTGACAAAGTTATTAGAACTTCTCCGATTGGCAAAAAATCGCAGTTCCAATATTTTTATTGCAACGGTGATTCTGATGTTTCGGTTGCAAAATGATTTTTCGTTCGTCTCTCTTGAATCCTTATCGACACAGTTACGACATTTTTTCCAAATATCAGTCGGTCTCCAAAAGTAATCGACCGACAGCATTGAGCGTGGAAGGAAAATGAAGCTCGAGGTACCGATTTACCGTTGGTGTTGACAATATGCGATCGATATTACTTGTTTTCGTGTTCATTTTTGGAAAATTAAACAAAAATATCGAAATTTGTTGCTCCGGTTTGATCGTTAGCTTTTCATTAAAAAATGATCGGTAGAAAAATTCTTGAGCCTGCCGATTATTTTGTGTCTAAAAAAATACACGCCTTCAGCTTCGTGATCATTTCTATTTAAACTCGCCGTGATCATTTCACGACGTGATATTACCGATCAAACTTTTACTCTACCAATATGAGCGTTATTCAAGGAAGCTTTTTCCTCCATTCCGATGTCGAGCAAATGTACGAATTTGTTGTAACATAAATGTTCAAAATGACGGCCAAATCAGTGATACAAAGTTATAAAATAATTATTTTCAATTAAACAATGAGAAAAAAGTTGGATTTTTTCGGTTGTATTATATTTTTTATCAAAAAAATTAAGTAAAAAATAACAACATTTACTTTACTCTCCGGTACTCTAGTGAAGTGTTGTTCTACCATCTGCCAGGATATATAGGAAATTACATACGAGTAGACAAGCACGTGCCAAATATATTGGAGACTGTATCAAGCATTTCAAAATATTCACTTCGGTATTTCATACCTCATAACTCGGAGCAGACGTGTTCACTTACACGGCTACAAAAACTGTACAATAACATTAAACTGCACGAATTGTAAGTCATAAGCCTAACCCCCTCATTTGAATCGCGCGCGCTTTTTTCTCCCTAGAAAATATGACAAGCATATGATCGCTGGAACTGAACACATTTTTTTTCATCGTGAATATTTGATTATTATCCACGTCTTCCATACTTGGACTTGATTGCATCAGCGCGTACGGTCCTTCAAGTTTAATTTGAATCACAGTTACATCGCGTAAAAATCTCGATATAATCTGAAGAAAACATTGTTTTGTTTCCTGCTGCTGCTTCTCGTAAGAACGCGTGTTAAATTCGAGAAAGCTTAATTTTAAATTTCTTTCAATTTTCCACGACTACCCCAATAAAGCTTGACTGCAATTTACTTAGCACGGTTTTCTCTGCAAAACTGTATATTTCTTCACTTGTCAAAAAACAGGAAAGTACATCGTTAAGGCGTAGTACGACGAAGTCTCGAGATCGGACGCGAAAAATTGTCCAGACCTCGTTGAAAAAATATAAACCCAACGAATAATCCAGGATTTCGATGCCGAATCGTCAGGCTTTCGCGTACAACGACAATACCAATACCACGATTTTTGCTTAATCGGAGAAAATCGAAAAACCGATAGAAAAAAATGTTATTTGTCACATTTCACGGAAAGTTAACATCTCTACGAGGATTGTAAACAAGAGGTTCGGAGGTATGAGTTTTGGATGCGTGTTTTTCTATTCCCAAACAACGAGCACGATGAAAGCTACGGAGAGTTTTGAAATCCCGAAATTTTCTCGGATATTGAATTTTTTCTTCATCGTATTTCGTACCCAGTAGAAATGAAACTAAACGTAGTGATCAGGCAAAAATCGAGGTTCCTCGCACGTCTGATGCCCCGATTCGATCTCATAATTTTTCCAATTTCAGGAACTTTTCGTCGCGTAAGATCTCACAGTCTACATTCACGTTCTTTCCTACCTTTCAGACTGCCCCGTACCGAGACATCCGACACGGAGAATGAGAACAGCAATATCGACAATTCTCTCTATTCGCATACCATACTTGTTAATAATTTGTCTTTGCATAAGTCCATTTGTTTCTTTTTTCTTCTACTTTTCCCACCAAAATGACGCGTTGTTACATTGTCATTTTAAACTTTGCGTGCTAGATCATTTGTTTTTGCCTATTTTAGGGTAGACGTTTCTTGGCGGAATGAGGTGTTGTTACACGTACATTCCTGCAATACTTGTTAGGAATAGCTTAACAATGAAATAGAGACGATGGCCGTGGCCGAGGGGAACAACGAATATCGAAGGTTGTCCGGCAAGGAGACTGAGAACTCGGATTGAAACGCAGAAGAGGACGGAGGGAAACGCCGGGGAGAACCGTTCATACGTTGTGGTTTGTCTTGTTTGTACGTTCTTCTTTGGTTTCAGGTGAAAACGTTGAAATTTTGTTGGAGTACAGTACGAAATTGTTGGACCGATTTCGGTATCCTTGGGAAATGTTGCCATTGATGTTCGTTATCCTGAAAGATGCTCAAGCAGATCTCGAAGAAGCTACGCGGCGTATAGCGGAAGGTAGGCGCCGGTTGTTGTCTAAATTAATCGGAGGAAAGTTTCGAAGTACGAGTCTCGCTTTTCCAATTCGTATCTTTTAATCGTAACTCGATCTTTCTCGAGAAACCTTTCTCATCAGATTTATTACAACGCGAGTATTTCAATTCTATTGCAAAGAATGCGGATGATTTTGACGTAAATATTGCGAAAAAAACGCGTTCGCGTTCCTTTTTTCGCACTGTGTTGCGAATTTAACACGACCGTGTGATAATCACTGGATTTTGATAATTTCCAAACCAGCGAGCTTAGAGAGTATCGAGTTCGCTGAAAATTCACATCCAATTTTACTTTCGTTAAACGCGCAAAGATCTGCACGATTTTACTGTCGGGAAATTTGTCCGATGAAAAGTAATGCTTCGAGATAATTCTTTTTAATTATTGGACAGAAAAGTCTTAATTGTCGGGAATATTCGAATCGCTGATGAAAATTACGAGACGTGGAGAAACGCGATGATTGTTATTCCGAGCAGCGATGCTGGTGTGTAGATTGATTTACTATCGATACTCGACTCGATTTTCAAGAAGAAAAAAACAAATTCGCTATCCTAATCGTTACTGCAAAATTTTCCGGTCGAAAATTCCATGTATTATATATTTTTCCCACCTTTCAGAACCTCGTCCGCCCAAACATGTCACAATGAAAATGCGAGCAGTACTTTATCATTCCTTTCGCCACGTAATTTGCGTTGTTTCGCGATTGATTCGCGTAGCTACGTTTCCATTTCAATTCGGTTGTCTGTGATTCGAGTTTCGTGATCTTTTGAACATTCGAACCGAAATTATCCCATCACGGAAGATCCATGAGTTCCAAGAAGAAAACTACGCTGCTCGTGTGGAAGAATTCGTGGTGTCAGCACTGAAGATACGCGCGGTCGATGAGATTGTCGACGAAGCCGTGACCCAAAATGCAACTCGTCCGGAAGAAATATCAGTGGAATCATCACCGAAGATCCAATTTTCTGGCATCAATTCCGAGCGAGGAATTTCGTCACAATCGACAACAACGATACGTCTTCACGGAAGAATTAAGCTGCGATCCACGATCGAGTCAAACTGGAGACACGACACTTCGAGCTCGGATGCACTGAAAAAAGAAATCGGTTCGAAAATTAGCGTTCGCGAAACCCGAATTGACAATACGAAACGCGACTGACGCCGCGCACTTTAGATTCGATCGCGGTAGAAAATCGCGTAGCGAAAAATCGAAGGTAGAAAAATCGGTTCGTATGTCGCGGAAATAGTGAAATGAAACGGTACATCGATCGAAGATGATGTCTCGTGGTCGACGAGGACGGGAATTAGATTCGAATCTGGTGAAGATGACGCCTCGATATTCTCATCGTCAAGGTAGGAAAATGCACTTGACATATAACACGGCGAAGCAGAGGAATTCGAGCCGCTCGCTCGGTTTTGATACGATAGCGAAAAACGTAGGTTTGCGACGCGAATATCAAACGTGGACCTGTAAATACGAAATGAACGCGAGCAAATAAACGTGAAATCATTAGGAATGTTGGAAGTGGCTAGAAACGTGAAAGTGAAATGTACCGAATGAAAAATGCCGGCGAAAATTCGCGGTAACACTTGTTTCAGAAATTCATACCGCAGATAAAAAAAATACTTCCGCTAAGTTTTTTTTTTACCAGTTTTGTCCAATATTTTTTTATTTTTTTTTGGAGATTCAGTTGCCTTCTAAATCGAAGAATGCTTCTAAGGAATATATTTTCGCATATAACCATTCAATTTGCACGTATTCGTAGAATGATTTGAAATTTTTGTACACTTCTCCCTTCGTTGAGAAATATTTGCTGGGAATAATGTCGTTTGAATTCGGTTGGCAGACATTCGCAGAAGTGCTAACATGAAGTTCTTTTCTTTCCCACTGTACGGAGATTTTTGAAGGGAATTAAGTTTAGGAAAGTTTCGAAATCAATGTGAAAAATATTCAAAGTCGCTGGAATTCGTGTTCTGCCCAACTTACATCTAAGGTATGTCCGAAGATGCTGCTATCCACGTGAATCGTTATCAGTAATTTAGTGAATAACGCGCCTTTGCGAATCAATGTAGAGGAAGGTGGGAAAGGACGGTACCTTCAAAGAAATAAGGGAGAGAGAACGAATTTGAGAGAAAAACTCCATATCATACCGCTCAAAAATGAAATTCGCATCGCATAAATATACAAAATGACCAAATAAAAAACGTACGGACAATTTTTCACGCGCACTACTTCGGAACGCCGTTTTTTTTTTGTTCAATTTTCTATTCATTTTAACTCTTTGGTGTCCATGCTTTTGAAGAAAAAAACCCTAGTTGCAGAACAGTTTTTTTATCGTAAAAAAATGAAACGAACACTATGCGATTATTTAACATTAATCATTACTCAAAATAAGAAAAAATAATAATAACATTTCAATATGTTATTTATTTTGCAATAATGTCTTCTGTATCATCTTCAGACGATAATTTTCTCCTATTCATTTTCGCCATCTCGAAGCGAAAGGGCAAAGAATTTTATACAAGTAGCAAATAATAAATTTAGGAGCTTGTAAATTGAAAAAAAAATTGAGAACATTTATAATTATTTTTAATAACTTGCGCGGTGGGATACATTCGATCCCACCCCTTCGCAGCTTCAAAATTAGTATGAAACATCAAATAACATATTTTGTTTTTATCATAAAACAATATAATTACTCTTCATAAATTCTAAGAAAATACAGAATACATACATTGTTGTCGTTGGGAACGACAACAATTCACTGCCTCGCACGATGCGTCAACGTTAGCCCTCTCAAGCACACATATATCTTTACGTGCAATCGCCTTGAAATGTTGTATTCGGGGATTTTTGGGGTCGCTGATAATGAATATGCACGTAAAATTCTAAAATTCAGAATTGGAGCCGCCATTCCGAATTTTCACATTTTTAACGCATCTTCGTTATCAGCGATCCCGACATCGCCTGTATACAAACTAAGGCATAGAAACTCCAAAAACGCGCGGAGATAATAATGACATGGCTATTTTTCAACGTTCGTTTATTTGTTTCGACAAGATTACCAATTATTGCAAATAATTTCACGTCGCTTTTTATTCTTACATCCAAATAATTGATATAAAAACGCCGAAAAAGGGTTGAAAACCAATGAAAACTAGGCCAACCACTCGGAAAATGGTTTGGGAAAACGCGGCTTTCCACAATCTCACCCTGCCTGAAAAGCGTCTAATCACAGCAGCGCACGCAACTTACCGATGCGTTTCGATTTGTATACCTAAACATTTTTTCCTCGCTTACTTACGCATGTACCGTTCCCACGTAGCATTACCAACGCAATGAAAATAAACAATAAATAAAGAAACAATGGAACAGTTTTGGACCCACCTAATCAGAAACACTTGGTGGTACCGCGCGAATTTGTGAAAAATGACAGAAAAATTGAACAAATTTCTTACTCCAAAAGCGATACAAAGCTTGGGTGAAAAAAAAATTGGATAAAATGCGAAAGTTTTGCTAATACGCACGGCAATTATTTTTTTTCGGCGAACGCCGACCGGCCGATCCCGAGTGATGCCTCAATTGGCCCGAATGAAAAGCGCCCGGAATAAAATTGTGCGCGTATTCGCGATACAAAAGCGTGCGAGTCGCCGCGCGCGTGTTCCGGTTGTTTCATGAACTCTGCTACTTCGCTGCTACTTCGCGAAGCTGCACGGCAAGCGAGAATGAAATTCGGTTCGTTCGATCTTGGTTATTACCACGCCTCTGTACGCCCGGCGTAATGGTTTTTCGGTAATAGTGATTCGCGGAATGATATAATACGCGGTCGGAGCGCACGTCAGATTTATCGACGGCAATCACGATCCCGACGAACGTTCCGCCACGAAATTTCCGTCGGTCCGTTTTTACCAAACGGTGATTTGCAAATTGCCTCTTTTCCGTTATTCGCGCCCAACTCCTATCGACTTGCCCGACGTTCAATTATTCAATCACGATAATCCATGCTAACCATTCCGCGGAAACTTTGTATACCAAATCGTTACGTTTCGATTAGCCGAGAGATCAGGCTACTACTGAGGCTGAAAAATCAGGCACGTTTCGAGAATTTTTTTCGATCAAGCCGGGAAATAAATGAACGTTCCGCGAAAATGTTTCCATCGTACAGCCAAAGATCTAGCGAAAATCATTTTTTCAAGACGATGAGATCAAAATGGCGTCAGTTCAGATTTTTTCAATTTCTAAATTCGCACAACCAACCAATTTTTTCCCATCGTTTGCGAGAGTACACATAGCAAACTTTGCTCTATCCCATATCTGTAATTGCAATCAAATTTAAGAAATTGGGGATAATCGCGGTCGAGTTACAAATAGTCGCCTAGCGACCGTCGTAATGCGCAATTAATATCTTCGATTATAATAACTCTTAAAAATATTCTACTTTCACGCGAGGAGAATAACGGTATTTCCAACGCACGGTATTAAACTTCGTCGTGAACTCAAATAACGAAAATTAGTAAGGCGCTTTGGCAAGAGCGAAATAAAATCTTTCAGCTTTCGGTTTGACGCCCTTTGGTTTCTCTAAATCACTACAGTAAAAATGGGGGTCGCGTGGTCCCTACCGCGTGACGCTGACGTACACGCACGTACGGAAGGCCGTATCCGTGCCGCGTTACCCATAGGGTCGTCCGTTTACTCGCAGGACCAATTGCCCGCTTAAGTACGTAAACGTAGGCCTGTGGGTGAATCGGTGGACGGCTCGCAGCTTTGGTGCGCGTACGCCGGTCCTGCAAAAAATGTTTCGAACGGTTTACAAATATTTAATATGAAATTATTTATCAAATTTATCTTCTCCCATGACACTTGCATCCAACGTTTACTCGTATAATATTTGCCATCGCTTAGTTTATTCCTGTAAGTAACAGAAGCATTCGTGAGATGTGCTTCTACGTATAAATAACGCTCTAAAATCAAAATCCCCAATATCTTCAATTATTTTTGTAATATGCCAAGAGTCTGAAAAATAATTATTCTGTATTCGAAAATGCCGGCACTTGTTTCAACACCCTCAACCTCACACTCCGTATACGTGGTCGTAATACATTTTTATTCACGGAAATACGGTTTTCATTCACGTTACATTTTTATTCACGAAAATTTTCGCTTATCGAATACGATTCCTAATTATTCACGGATTCAACATATAGCATGGTATCGTGGCGTTTTTGGTACCCGCGCGTCGGCTGAAATCGGAACAGCTCGGAGACGTTCGGTCATTTTTCGTATACCTAGTCTTGTCTTTTAGAACTTATCTTAAGTCCCAGTTCTCAAAAAGTACGAATGCTTTCCATTTGGACGCGCGTGCGCATCAAAAATATGAAAGTTTCATACATTTCTTACATCGTATGTTATAATTTAGTGACAACTTTTGTGTTTATTTCTGAAAAACTGAGTACTTTTCACTATCGCTTTTTGACAATTGGAATTTTCCAATCGTAAATAGGGAATATTTGCAAGGATACTATAGTAATTCTTGCTTCTCAAATTATACTAATACATATGAGAATACTACAATCTCGTATTTTCGTAGGAATTACTACAAGAGTACCTTGATCGTTACGTCCGACCTTTATTAAATCCGAAGATTGTTCAGCTGACGAACAAGATGCGGATTTTGTTTCATGACCTCTGTTTTGGGCAAGACGTTTCCGCTCTTTCCAACGGGGACCGGGGTCTAGCGCCTATCGTTGACGTTATTGCGTTAGGTGCACGCGAAGCATTCGAATATAGAACGTAGTAGAAATAGTCATGGTATGTATATTGAAAGGCTGGAGTCGGATTAGGTATTTCTAGTACCTAATTAGGACTTGACGTGGTTGTGGTTTAGTAATACTCTTATCGAGTATGCGGCACAGTTCGGCAGATCAGATCGTTTATGCTGGCACGAACATAGGTAAGGAATCGTTATCAATCAATTCAGTGGAGATTGTTGGTTTGGTGATTATGACTCGAATTTAGAATAATACAATTTGTATTTTAGACAAGTACGGATCGTGTCCGACTAAATGAAATAGTATTCGGTCCAACGAGAAAAATCTTGGACACTTGGCTAGATTTCCCGGTTTTCGTGATTCAGAGTTGATTTTACAATAATTCAAAGATGGAACTTGGAATATTCTTTGCTTTCGAGATTTAGTAAGTTAAGATTCAGCGATTCAAGATTTAGTAAAGGCCAACCTTCGAGAAGACGCCTCTGAAGCGAACGACGATTTGTGATATATTCAGCTAGGATTCAGAGAAACTAGAAACGGTCAACCTTCGAGAAGAAGTCTGCGAAGAGAGTGACGATTTAGCCCGGTTTTCAGCTCGTATTTATACCCATAAAAAATCTTGAAGGTCTAAAAAAAAACCTCCGCTAAGATTTTTGCAGAAGAAGCAGTGATGCTCGCCCTATGATTTTTTACAAGGGAGGAATATCGTATGGTGAGAGTAGGACTAGGTTACGGAAACTATTTTCCATATTGTCCAGGGCATGTTAAACGCAGCGCGATAAGCGTTTTCTACGCTTCTGACGTAAGCACTCGGTGGTGCTTGACAAACGGGATCCTGAATTTCGGGTTTTAATGAGTAAGCCGCAAGAGTAATGATAACTATTTGCTAAAGTTACGCGGATGTAACACGATTATTCCGAAATGCTCACATTTTATTGTACTTATAGATATAGAATTGAGCAAAGTTTGCTATGAAATTTCTCTCGGTGTAGCTATCGCGCAACGTAGATTTTTTTTATCATATTGCATAGTTTTCTTGTCGTGTCTAATTTTATGGTGACTCGTCATTAAATTTCGGACTGTTTGGTCAAAAGTGCCCCAATTTTGCATGATTCGGTATATCAACAAAATCCTACGTATTTCGATAGCTATTCCATATTGCGATTGAGAAAATTATGTTCGCAAGTTCGTTATTCGTATAATATAGACCTTTATTCAGAATGAGGCCCAACTCCTCGATCGATCATTATTTTACGCGATGTACGAAATTTCATGCAAGTTTCTAGTTCGCCAAGTTTTACGAACTTGGCGAATTCGCAAAACTCGTTAATTGTTACGTAACGTTTGCATTATTCGTGGAATGGAAACCGGTGGAGGTGGATGCATTTCTGTTGTGAACTTGCTCGTTCACCGATGATCGTTCGTTCAGTGACCGATTCATAGTGGTCGGAATAATTCGATAACTGCGAGGTGATTGCCCTTGGGCGGACCCTAATTACCATCAAAATCCTCGCGTCGGTGAGACAGTAACCCCGATCCGGGGCGGTGAGCAAAAAAAATAGGCTGAAACACCTCGCGTACCTTTCGTTTCGAGACGCGAGAGCATTTGCTTTCGCATCTTCGACCACCTGACATTGGTATGCTCGCGGATCTTGTGCCATGAATAATATTTTCTTGAACGAAAATATGGAGATGACTCGTTAAAACTCATCCGCGTGGTGTTAAACCGACACCCACGATGATGGCGAGCTTTCTTTGAAAAATATACACCCATGGTCCAGTCAATGTGTACTTTTAATTTTGCAGAAATTCCGGTCAGCTTTTTTTTTATTCGTTGATGGGAAGGGGGGGGGGGGGTCACTGGTAGTGTAAATTCAAAATGGCAACCAAATCGTGCAGTTGCGTATATTCGCTATTTTGAATTTTTCGAAAAAAATCTTTTTTCTTGAATATCTCGGCTATTTCGATTTTTAACAAAAAGTTGTACCAACCAATTTTGTAGAAATCTCAGTTTTCTACAACTTTGTTTCCCACAACTTTTTTCTAAGATCGATATTACGCCAACGGCGAAGAAAAAGAGAACCGTCCAAATAATTTTTCGTCGTACATTCAATAACCGAATTGCTGTGTAACATGAAATCCCGATTATTTGAAAGAATATAAATCTTGAAAGAAAAGTTGTAGGAAATTAAATTTTCTTCAAATTTGATTCTCACAACTTTTCGTCAAACTTCGAAATGGCCGAGGTATTCTCAAGAAAAACCATTTTTTTCGTCAAATTCAAACTAACGAATACACGCAACTGCACGATTTGATCGCCATTTTGAATTTACGCTACCGCTACGAATGAAAAAAAGGTGACCGGAATTTTTGTTATTTCCGAGAAAATATTTGGACGTATCGACTGGACTACTATGGGAGGAACGGAACTGAACTCTGTGAAAAAATGCACGATACGCGATCCAAAGTGACAGGTGTTTCCCCGCGACGTCGTATTATTATCGAATCGTTGCGATTCTCAATTATTTCATTCACCACAAATCGTTTTCGCAAAAATATACGCGTTCGTTTCGCTTCCTTCGATTCGTAGCTGAATACGAGCGGATCGTATTTTCTATCGTAAATACTATGCTAGAATTTTCGAGACCAGGATCCTAAAATTTCGCGTTCAATTTACAATTTGAATTTTATCTTGGAAAGGCGAGTACCTACCGCACGAATACTCGAATTTGTATAAAACAAAGGATAAAAATAAAACAAATACGCTTCGCAAAAATGTACTTTTGTCCGAGGTAACGTGTTTGAATTTTTCACGCTCTCGCTGTTACACGGGTATAGACTTTTCGAGTGACTGCCTTACACCGACGCTGATAACCGTATCGTAGCAACGCGTATTTCTATTCAGATTCGAAATGATCGTCATTTTCAAATTCGACACTTTCGAGAAACGGCACTCGAATTCGTGTCGATGACCGTCTGACGGTAGAAAGTCTTGTACTACTAGATATTTCCACCGAATCGAAGAAATTTCTCTCGGTCGTGATGTGAGATTTCTTAGTTCTTTACTCAAATTTTTGCTCTTCCAAGGCGAAACCCCATCGAATTCGAAAAACTCCAATTTAAAAATGAGATCCATCGGAACGTTTCAAGTAGTATACCCAGTCAAAAAAACAAACTGGCCCCTCGTCGACCATCTAATATGACGAGAACGTTCCAAAAACGCGAAAAACTTTTTCGTGCTCCTAAACAGTAGAAAGTAGGATCCAGTGGACCGATCATGTTCAAAAATCCTGACAATACCACTACGCACAAAGTCAAGTATTCCTATTTCGATCCGATTATTTTTCGATTCAACGTACACCAAAATCTGAAAAGGCAAAAAAAAATCGAAATTCATAGTTTGAAAATCGCTCCCAAAAGTTATTCTACCATATTTTCAAATTGACAATTCCTTCGATGGACAATATTTCACGGAAAGATGATAAATTGATCGGATATGACGATGTATGATGACAAAATGGCACAACGAAAGGAATCAACTCGATTTTTTTTCACGAATCCGACAGAGATAGAAAAAGTTTTATACAGACATTTTCTGTAGAAAAAAATGAGAGCTACAAAAAACATTCTCGTGATATTTTACCTATCTGCCGTCGATTCAAAAAAAAAAACGATTTCAAGAAAACTCAACTCGTGTTAAGAAAAAACATTTCCTTGTTCGTTTTATGATTTTTTGGATTTTCGTGTATATTGAGTCGAAAAATTATCGGATGGATATAGGGATACTTAACTTTGCGCATGATGGTATTCTCAACATTTTCCCGCATTTTTAACACGATCGATCCACTGGGTCGTACTTTGTACTGTTTCGGAGTAACAAACCGGTTTTTCACATTTTTTAAGCGTTCCCGCCATATTAGATGGTCGTCGATGGGCCAGTTGACGTTTTTTTGAGTGGGTCTACTAGTTGAAAAGTTGTCACCGACCTCATTTTTCAGTTGGAGAACTTTTCGAAGTACGGTCGGTTCTCCCCTTTGCTGGTACTGTTTTTTGCTGTCGTAAAAAATTTTTGCATTTAAGGTAAGATAATACTCGACTTGAGAGCCTCTCGCAACGTTGAGATAAAAGCGCGAGGCAGACAGGTGCACATTTCAATCGAGCGGGAATCACGGTGCATCGGAGGTTGAAATTGTTGTAAGAAAAATAAATAAATACGGCGACAAGGGTTCTTAGTTCCGCCTTTGGCCAGCACGGCGTTGACCGGCCGAGAGTTAATCCACCTCGATTCGAAATTCCGACGGAATGCCCGAGGGGCCTTAATTATTTCGGTCAATTTAGACATTTTAATTCTATGTAGGAAACGTCGGTTATTTCACTTTTTATCGCGGTCGTTCGCGAAAATTTTTCTCGCGTGTCTGTCGGGCACCGGCGAACGAGTCGAGCGAGTGTTCGGGCGTGAGATGAAAAGTACGAAATTTTAGCCATCGGGGAATTTCTCGAATTACCTGCCAACCGCAGCCATCATGCGAGAAGAAATTCAACTCGGTTACTTTTCGATCAAATTTGCCCCCATCAGTGGTTCTCCGTTCGCAAATCAATTATCCTCGTTGCCAAAGTCCGAGGATCGACGAACAAAGAAAAAATAAAACCACGAGGTGTCCGTAAACAAAACGCGTAAACGCATCGATATTATTCGATACCGCGATCCGATTCGATTTTCACGACCAACAAATCATTCCGATCGCAAATAATTATTGCAACGATGGTATCGTAATTATAACGTGATATTTCGATGGTATTCGTTACGTACGGTGCGTGCCAAATCGCTTCGTTCGTACCTTGCGGGACGATCGAAAAAATGCGAGGTACGTGGACGTGAAAAATTCGTGGAAACGAAAGAAACCGAGCTGACACGAATGTGGAATTAGTGCATTTATCGAAGTTATACGTGGTATTAAACAACTCGGCTCCAATTTCGAGCCTCCGCTTCGTTTCTTTCTTAATTTTGATGAAAAATACCGCGCGCAGCATGTTATTTGGCTACCGCAGCCATTGATTCCTCGACACGTCAACGTTGCAGCCGCGTCGATCTGTTCTTGGCAACCGATATTCTCGACATAACTTCAAGGGAGAAGATCGCGTGGGATTTTGTCGGTGCGATTCTGCGTGCCAAGACGCCGGGACCACCTTGGGCGATGCAGCGCATCGTCCGAATTTTAATGCATCGAAGATCTCGCGTACCTTCGAGAACGAAACTCGACAAACCCGCGAAACAAAAACTTTCTTTTATTCGTTACCGATGTGTACCGCGTTATTTTTCACTTCTCCGCTTCGCCTAGAATTTTTTTTTCTTCCGTTCGCCTACGCGATTCGCTCCGACTACCCGAAAAACAGCTACAGCATTCAGGCGGAACATAATTTTGAAAATTTGAGAAAAACTCTAAACACGTTCGCAATCCTCAAAAATGTTGAAATGCGAAGTAGAAATTAATATTGATTCGATGCTCTCGCGTCTCGGGAGGCAAAAAAAGATATAAAAAAAATTATAATAGTAGAAATGTTGCACGCTTGGTGAACGGAGAATGTATTATTCTGCCTGGAAAACTATAGCATTGAAATGCAACTCTTTGTTGGCATACGAGTGAAGCTAATCGCATTTGAGTAGTCGCGGTTGTCGTCATATGTACGTTCCGTTGCTGTCATCGGTCCTCTATTATATTTGCGTTAGCAGAGTCGCGCGTGCAGAGCGGTGCCCGTGTCTGTTCGTCGGTGGAGGTTAAGGTCGGAGGGTCCAGAGAAGCGTGTCTTATTGTCAGCATTAAATGGCAATCGCTTACGTTCGAACTCGGACGCGTCGCTCGTTAAAAAAAATTAAATTATTTTCCCCCTCCAATCTATTTCGTTCGGATGCCATAAGAAGACGGTGCTCGAATGGTGGGAGGAAAAAAAAAAGATAACTTGACGCGAACGGGAAAACATCGCGGAAGAAGTTTTTAGGTAAGGTTTTCTCGTCGATAATCGGCTAATCGAACGGATGGCTTATCGCCGACGGAATGATAAACGTGTTACGATCGAGTTCCTCCGTAACGTCGCGAATTTATCATTCTCCTTGTTACAAACGTCATCGGTAAAAATAAAGTCATTCCGTTACTTCCTCCTCTGCCTCTGTACTCTCTCGTCTGTATCTCTACTCTGTACGAAAGACTCGGCGAGTTGGCCGTTCCCAACTTTGCGCACAGTTGCAACAGCATATCCGTTCTATTGGCACGAGCAACGATCGAGCGAGCGAGCGAGTCATCAACTAACAGCTCTAGACGCACGCGTTGGAACGAAAGAGGTAGAGGGACGGAATGCCGATTTGAAACTTGGCAGCGTACTTCGGCGAGAACTTGCGTAATCCTTGATACAAGTTGAACCGTCTGACGGAGAACGACGTCGAGGGGAATACGGCCAATTTTAAGACGATCACGAGGCACACGAGCAGGGAAAGTGAACGCACCGCGTCGAGGGGACACGTGCACATCCACACGCGCCCACGCGTTATTTCCTTGACATTAGCCTGTTGCTACAATGTCTCTGCGCGGAGTCGCCCACCGAAGTGAATAATTTCTCGCGCGTGTACGTGCGTACACCTACCCCCACGTAAGCGCACGGGTACTCGAAGATACGTATAAATAGGTAATGTCCGCGTGTAAACGGGTCGGAACTGTCGAGTACGATTCGCGACTACGGCGATAACGTGGGTGTAGACTCGCGTCGCGTTGCGAGTATGCATATTTACACGCCCGGTATTGCAGCTAATGCGAGACGTTGCGATTATCACGTGTACCTCTTCGCGGTACCGGTAGCAATTGTTCTCGGGGAGTCGGCTAGCTGGTCGCATCAGCGTTCGTCGGATTATCTAATTTCTCAGGTAACATTCGTCGGAGTCACCGCAGACGTGAAACGCGTCTCTGGTGGTTGTTAGTTGTTTAATGTTTGGAGACAGGCATGCGCGTTTCAATGGGACAGCGATACGATTGCAAAGGGATTGTGTCACTGGTGTTTCATTATTTGTAGTTGCGGTTATAAAACAAATTGTTAGATACGTGTCGTTTGGAACGTGCAACTGCGTGCCACGACGCTTGTTGCTAGCTTACGGATCGTTCGCTGTATACATACCGGGGTATGGATACTCTACCGTTTGCCGGACGAATAGTTCTTTTTCGTCAATTTGAAACAAACTATAGCCAACGTATTGACAATTTTTACCCAAGATATAAGATATTTGGAATTATTAATAAAACAGTTCGTAATTCATTATTCGCGGCGACCTCTGCTTATAACAATTTACTTATAACAATTTTACTCGGGATCCTCTCAGCAATTTATACATTATTTTTTCACGTTACCATTCTTGAATTGTCCTATAGCAGCGAAGCTATGGATTACGCGTAGGAAATTTTCATTTCAATTTCAACCCTTGTGCTACCAAACGAGTACCCGGGTACCCATCGACTTACACTTTGTTGATTAATTTTCTTCCCGAAGAAAATGGTCAAACAATATCTTGGATCCACACGATTTGACTGATTTCCTATCGCAATATGCATGGATTTTTTAATTTTTTAAAATATCTTTCAACTAAGGAAATATTTAATTTGAAAAAAAGTATACGTACGGTCCATCCAGATACTCAGGTATCCGTGTACAATAATGATGGATTTCAAGCAATATATTATGAAATTGACATTTTTTTATAGAAAAAAGTGAATAATTACCGATAAATAAATTTCAATCGATCATATTCATTTCCAATTGTTTATCTATCAAATTCAATGAATATAATAATTTGTTGTCCCGTAACAATCGTTTTCGTTTTTGTTCCTATCCACGTTTTCAATTCTTTATCCATCCTTGTTTTTTCACAGTTTTTATTTTCGATCTCGTTTCATTATACTGCCCTTTTTTCTGTTTCCTTTTCCAGCTCAATGCAGCTGACTGTTACAAAATTGAGAAATTCACGGTACAGCTTCCCGCGATTCGTACCTGACTTGGGATTATAAAGGGCATTGTATGTAATTCTATAACTGTATTTGGTTCAAAATATCTCCGGTAACTATAAATAAATCGATATGCATCTACAACATAAAATAATTTCAAGTTACAGTAAAGTTTTACCGATAAATTCGTCCATGCGTACTCGGTTGGTCAGTAGCGTAGATTTATTTTATTGGTAACACTTCTCAAACTCTCCTAAATTCTTCTCAAACAATGTAATTTACTGTTTAATTAATCTCTTGCTATTATATACAGTTTATTACATGCAAACAAATCAAATCGAGCAATAATAAACCAATAACAACAAAATTTTCCTGTGCTAAAAAAAGTTACGTAAGTGGTCGCATCGGGTCAAAACTCAAGAGCGAAGTGACACGTGTGTGCGCACCGAGGTTGTCGCAACAAACGATTTTAGTGGTACTAGTAAGCTCAAGAAGCTACTAAAAAGATGCGCGCAACCGAAAATCACTCGACTGTTTTTTCTTCTTCAAAATTCAAGTTGCAGTGACCCTGTGCGCCTGATTAGGGGTTGAGTGTCTATACCCTGCTACGTACGAGGAGGGAAATTTTGTACGGTATACTATATTGCACTTTTTGAGCGAGAAGAGTACGAGGTTGAGGTTGGGTGCATCTTGAGGTGATACCCGCAAGCAGGTGTAAAACTATAGTACGCGGCGCATTTTGAATGGCACATTACCGACGCTGCAGTTTCAGACGAGGATTTTTTGACGGAAACATCCGATTAAATTTTTTTTCGAATCGTGGATGAATCAACGAATGCCGTAGGGTGCAGCATGGGCGAATTCTCGAAGTATCATCCCAAAGTCGGGCTTTTCGATTCGTAAACATAACTGAAATTTTTCCATTGTTATCGTTGTAAAGCTCGAAAAAATTGCTACATTTCCAAACTTTGATCGGCCACGTCGCATCCGCCATTTGTTAGTTTGAAAATTTGACAGCGGATTCGTAATCATCGACTTCATAAACCTCTATGTACACATTTTCAGATAATACTAGCTATTATTAACAATTTATTATTGGCAATCCTTTTGATTATATTATCATTTCTCTCAACACTTATTGGATTCTTGGGAAAGCGGGAAACAGAAAACGGCAACAAAATCGATAACAAACTGCTCGTAAACGTTAAAAAAATCGATAGTGTCTAGTTGGTACACTGATGTCCCGTTGTGATCCCGACAATCACGAGCCATGAGTTCAGATTTTCAAATTTATACCAATAGGATAGATTCTGCGTCGGTTGAGTTTTCTACTTAGCCTACTGTGATAGTCGGATAATTAGGTTTTGAATGAATAATTCACCGTAAATCAGATTTCGGTATGAAAGTTTCCGTATGCAATGAAGCGCGGTGACACAAATGTTTTCGTTTAACAAATGAAAATATTGATTTCCTAACGATCAGACGCATTTCAATTCGTTACCTGACGAAATATTCGCGAGTGTCGAGAAAAAACTACGCACGGTCGACCACGGTGTACGAAAAAATTGTATAACCTCGTCCATCTTTGGAATATCTATTTCCGCGTGCTTGCAAAATATTCCTAAACTTTTGGTCGTCAACTTCAGGGAATTTTGCCCAAAAACTGAAAACAGACAGGTTTCTTTCAAACTTTGTAGATGTGCGCATCCTATCGTCCAAGAATGCTGTACAAATTTTGGAATTTTCACATAGCTCGGTTATGAGACAAATTATTCAAAGATTAACGCGTAGTCTTGTGAAACGATGATCGTTAGAAATATGGAAATTATTCAAAATATGCCTAATAATTTTTTAATACTTTTTCTCATAAACGAGCTTCCTAGAAATTCCAAAATTTGTACAGCACGCTAAGACGATAAATTTCTACGCATCTACAAAGGTTGAACGAAATCTCTGTTTTCAATTTTGAGCATAATTCCCTTAATCGAGTAAATAAAAATCGATTCTTCACATGGGGCTAACATCTCAACACCCGTAAAATGTAATGTGTTGTACTTTGGTAGAATGCTCCACGTGCAGTCGATGCGCTCGGACGCGTCGAAGAGCATGAAACGTCGAGGTCCTTTTACCATTTATTCTACCCAAAAAAACCAAGACGTAGGATTTTTGCCTCTTGTATAACGTTGAATGGTAAAATACGCGCACAGGAATGCGGCGTATCACGGATTGTTCAAACACGAATTACCTACATTCGCGAAAAACGCGTCACATGCAAGTGCTGCATCGAATAAACCGATCAATACCGATCGATCGGTTTGTAGATATTTCTCATCACGCGTCCATGGCCTCGCTGCGTGAAACGATTCTCGTCACAAAGGATACGTAATTCGAAGAAAAGTTGCTGGACGTTTGATCATGTGCGATAGCTTCGCGAATATCGTTATTGCTCCAATAACTTGCATTCCGTGTTCCCTTTCAAATTTCACGGCCAACGCGCGATGTTTTCCAACAACCTGCCTTATCCCCGTCACGAACATGGAAATGTATGTATCATCGTAGTTCCGTTGGACTTTCGCATCGAGTTTTCTAGCTTCGGTAACGAATGATAACTACCTACTATAACGAGATACGTACAAGTACCTATATCGACGATCGATATAGGCAAGAACCTATTTGAAAATCGACCAAAAAAAAAAACAAAAAAAAACGATTGGTCGTTTTTTTGCGGCAGAATGGAAGTACCGAGTACGAGAGAACGTTCGCGATGCGTAGCGTTGTCAAAACTTGCGACTCGTGGCGTGAATCTGGGATATCTGCTTCGACGCATCGAGGTGACGGACGTCTGGTGCATTATCCGTACGGACTCCCGATGACACAGTTACCGAAGTTGGCGTTGCTTGGATTATGAACGGAGGAAAATGGGCTGTGGCGGTACGTCAGTCATTCGGAGGGACAGCTGTTACCGCTGTAACTCTAATGCCTGCGTATCAAGAGTTTGCGATTCCGCGGAGGAGAGAGAGAGAAAATAGAAACTAGTAGAAGACGTACCTGTGACGGGGGCGAAATAGTTGGAGGAAACGAATGGCGGAAACGGACGAGCGAGGGGGAGAGGGTTGCGAATCTCCGACGGGGAGTTGCGTTCGATTCGAGTTTTTCGAATTAATTAGAAACCGACAAAGCGGCGGGTCGCGCAGCGGTGCGTTGCTTATATCGGAGTCCCTGAAATAAACCAGACGGCAAACCGTACCGGTGGTATCCAACAACTTATATGTATATTCGAACGCAGCTTGCTTACCGCCTCGCGTTAGCTTCGCTCCGGGTAACTTTGGTCCGGTCGAACGATACTTGCGCGTCGGTAGTTAGGCACGGAGAACCGAGCAAACAATACGAAACGACACGCGATGCAAAACTATAATATTATTTGCAAAGTCGCCTGTAATGACCACACTCGCGCGGCAAACGCCGCGCACAACTTGGACACCCAATATTCGACGAACGGTCTTACGGATCTCAAAGAGACAAGGTATCATTTACACGCGGCACGCACACGCGCAACAACGCGAAAGAGACGCGTAAACGCGGTGTTCGGCGATGCATCGTGCGCGAAGTTGCTCGAAAAGAAATTCCTCCGTCCATCGCGAGAATGCGAGGGGGCAACGTCTTCGCGTGTCCCGAGCGGGCACCCTGCATTATCCGCGTGAAAACGCATCGACAGGGATCACCTGCGTGTTTTCGGGCAAAAGCAGAGGCGTGGAGTGGATGTTGAGAGTATTTTTATGATTCAACGGTGTTATACGGGGCGTGCACTGATTCGCGCGGAAGCCCATCGGTGAAACTCTGATTCGGCATCGAAGCCTGATCAAAACGTGACCGGTTTCATCGATAACGGTTTGCTCATCCCTGCGAAGCGAAATAATTGACATTGGATAAATTTCATCGAATCTTCCATCGATCAGATTCGGATCGAAGTTGCCAGACGATTTACCCTCATTGAACGAAAGTGATCGAGGCGGTGATCGAGGGTTCGTTGCAACAGAGCGCTGCTAGTGGGAAAAAATGTAAACAATTCCAGTCACGCGTCGATTTTTTTCTAATTTCAAACGATTCTTACATTACAAAGTTGCGTGATTCGTCAAATATTGCGATAATGGAATTGTTCTTATTTTTTCAAAAATCTTTCACGTGAATTCTTCAGATCATTCTTTTCAACATCTTGCATGCTGCTTACGACTGGATCTGATAAAAACCAAACAACGATGAATTATATCTTCGTCAGTTTTTCTTAAATTTGAGGGTTTGTCGAGGTCAATATCATCTATGGAGGTTAAAAAAAATCCTTGCCAAATTCGAAGCTTGGGCTCAAAATTTATAACATTTCAAAGTGATTGAGAGTTCGTTTATGGCTATACGATCTAAATTGGCGCGTGGAGGAATGGAATCGCCTTCGCCATTTTGGTCCACTGTTCGCCGCTGCAAATATGTCTGAGAATAACTCCCCCGAAATTGTCTGCGGATTTGGCGATTAATTTGACGATAACGTCGATAATCATTCAGCTCGTGCTCGGGGTCGTCATGAAAGCCTCGAAAAATTGAAGAAGCCGCGGGATCTCGCGCTGAATACCTACACATGTGGTTTCCCGGTGATCCACAAGTCGGCGAACACGCTGTAGAGTAAATTGGTGTCTCGAATTTTCCGATTTCACATCTCTTGCCATCAGCAATCCATTTTTTCTCGGTATCATATTGAAAATCGCGTCACGGCAAATTACGCTGATGCCGATTGCGCAATCGGATGCAATTTCAGTAATGATTTACGGCGCATTTACGGCTGACGTTCGATGCAGGATAGCGTTTAGGTTGGAGTTATCTTTAGAAATGACAATTTCGCGCGAATATCAATGCTCGATCGTAAAAATAATGGTAATGAGAATATTCCATTTGCGTACGACGAACGACGTATATTCTTCGACGATTATGCGCCAGGTAATAAGGTATGCGAGCTTGCAAGCTTAACTCTTCGATTGGTTTCCAGCAAAATTTTAGTCGGGTAAATAACACGCGCGGTACGTTTCTCCTCCCAACTGGTTGCCGCTGCTGCGAATCTTTCGTCGAAGTGATCGGCTATTTCGGAAAAATGCGCAGATTCCGCGCGCAAACCAGGGGCATCGCGCGAATTTGATACCGATGAAAAAGCTCGGTCGTTGGAATGTAATGAAAAAACGTTCTCCGCGGTCTCTTTGTTCGCGAGATAGTTTAGCGAAAAGATAACGCTAGTCCGATTGGAATAACGATGCCGGTTCTAATGAGGGCTTACCTATTTACTTTATCGGCTTATCCATCGACCGGATTACGCGCGTGATTCATTGGCCTCGTTCGTTCGCCGCACCGTTTATTACCCGCCGCGCGAAACTCGATTGGTAATATATTATTAGTAAGGTAATAATAAAATTTTACCTGTGCAACACGTGCTCGTTTATTATATTTAACCGCATTGTTGTACCTCTAGTTTCGTAAGGTGGAAGTGACGTCAGCTAGCAACCGGAAACAGAGGCAGTAAAACCGAAACCGTTTGCAGCTGCAAGTCCTATTTTTGCGATGAACGATTCAACTTCGTCTTTCGTTCCTCGACTCTCTCGAAATTCTGTCGCCGAGTTGACTAGGTATCCGTTTGAAAAGTTCTTCCCTCGGCTCCCTCTGATCTCTCGCGTCGAAATTTTCTTCCTTTCTCGCAAGCTTCGACCTGGAATTTCCTCGCTTCTGGCTCGGCGAAAATTTGTTGACTCGTAAAATATTAGCTACGGTTAATCGTTCTCTGAGATGTGGTCGAAAAACAACGGCGTAGACAATTCGAAGGATGGTTTCGAGCCACTCGCAGCATCCACCCGATCCAAACTCTGGTCTGGGACGCGCCGAAGCCTCTCGGCCTTCGGGCCTCGATCCAACCTCCGCGAAGCTCTCCGTGCCACCCAACGATCGTTAAAATATAATTTACGATCCGTTTCGTATTTTTGCATTCGGCTCTCGAACATCCCCTGTTAACAACCGTCGGTCTGTCGCTCCCTCGTATCCGCGGTTCTCCGGTACGTCTCGTGGCGAAAATCGCGCCGCGGTTTTCCTCCTTCGAACGAGACTCGTCGAAGTGGAAGGTGGCGGAGGTATTTCGAGGAACAAAGGAAGACTTACCGCGAGTACTTATCCCACGCGGAACATTCGAGCCGATACGTGCCCGTGGAACAAACATGTTACGACTCTTGTCGTGGTACTCGTGACTCCCGACTATAATTACGCGCACGCGAAAACTCGTCGTCTCTCCACAAAACACGCGCCAACGATCGAGTGGTAAAATTGTCGAACGAAACTCGTCGCGATCATTGTTTTTATCGATCCGCGAACCCATTTTTCCCGACGGTCGAAGAGGTCGCGAGATATTCGCGAGGCTGACCTCCGAGTTCTTGCCTCGCATCCCAACGGACCTGGGGTCGGAGCTGCTCGACAGTCTTCGAGGAACGATCGTTATTAGCATCAACGTATAACAACGAAGAAGTTCTTTCGGCGGTTTACGACGTACAAAAATCTATACGTGAGTTATACGATGTTGTGTTCCACGTCCATGCGCGTACTCGGACCAGTCCGGAGTCTGGCGTAGCACGTGAGAGCACATACGGCACACACGAGGAACCGGACGCGCGCGCGTGTGGACGAAAGCTTAGTCCTCTTAGCTACAGAGCCATTTTATAGTTTATTACTTTGGTCCAGGCAGTTAAGATTTTGTACCCGTTCTTCGTCCGCGGCTGTTACACACAACAGTGTTACATGCTCCTGGGAGTGAACGCCGCTGACTTGACCCCTAACCCCCCTCAACTTCGTTTGTTTGTTGCCCGTGTAAGCCCTTTGTCGTAACCAGAGTCAGTTCTTCGCTCCTCGTTTGTGACGACTTCGGCGAACGGTGCGACCAGCCAGCGATGACATCGGCAACGAGGAGCCGAAAACAAAATGGCGGCGGAGCTAGCATTCAAATTACGAAGGGACCCGATAGGAATGCCTCGTGGTAGAGCACGCCCGGCAAACTACGCCGCGACGTCTGTGGAGCCAAGCTTGTCCACTGTAAAATAATATGAAAAACCGAATATCTTGGAATTTGTAGTTGTTGTACAAGTTGTCCAGAGACGACGCGAACAAGATGAAACTAGCGACTGGGGTCACCTGTTCTGACACTTCACCGGTATCTTATGTTGGAACAAGATGTACGCGATACAGTTTTATTCCTCGACTCGTGTACCGAGAGTATTGTACAAGTGACATCTTGCTCGCAGAAAGTCACAGCAATAGAAGAGGAGTGAAATTTACCATTTCTTTAATGTAGTATCCCGTGTAACTTCAGCCCCCCCAAACATCACTAGTAGAAATGAAATCGAATTCTTGTCCAGTAACTGACCAGTTTCGCTAGAGATACAATGAAATATGGCGGCTTTCAAACAGCTGTCACTTTCAAATTGTGGGTATCAAGGTTATCAGTATTGTTGTTTGTCCTCGTCTAAACAGAAAAAAAAATCGGAACCATTTACTGATATCGGTAACTCTGAAAGTACCCCACATTGTAAAATGTTCACCACTTGTCCGAGTGACAATCTGCGAAATATGTTTTTATTATCCACAGTCGCGATTCGCGACTATTGCATTAATTCTTTTATTGCATTCAATTTCAAATACGTACAACAATTTTTGATCATACAATTATTCACATTTCAATGTATACAAATCTTCATTTATCTATACTACCTGCTCGCCCAGATTTGTTGTTATCACTTTCGATATTACAATATTTCGATTTTAAAATGAACGCTAGTATGAACAAAACTCGGAGTGTGCAATGTTTACGCCTCAGTTATACCTAGGCGGCGCGATTCTACTTTTTACTCGGTATCGCTGGTCAGTTTCTGGTTCGGAGTCGAGTTGAAACTCGATTATTTCTACGAGGGATACACAAAACAAGGCCGAGGCCACAGAAGTGTTTTTTGAGTTTTGTACGATCGATAAGATAACATCGTGTATTCGATATGGCAGCGAATAGAGAAAAATTTGAATTTCAGAGATCCTAATCTGGATTCCATGGCGAAATCGTTCGTTCGGTGTATAGGTCGAGAATGAATTTGTACATTTTCGAGATAATTTGTCTACGAATTGTGGGCTTTGTCCAAGCGTCAACGATTTCGTACAGACTTTCACACAGGTGTCACACAGGATCGGAGGAATCGCGTACACGGTAAAAAAATGTCCGTCAAATTCAATCCAAAAATGTGTGTCAGCGGATTTTGTTTTTCGACAAAATTAGTGTTATTTCAACACACTCCGTGCGTAGCGACGCGGTGACACGGCTCTGTGTTGATAGTAACACAGACCAACTATAGAGTACCATTTAAAAAGTGTTACTTCAGTGTGAAATATCATTTTTGTGTGTTGAAAAACGGACTTGCCAAACAACGCTAACGATTCTGTTGAATCGACACATTAAAATGTTCAATATTCTACGTAAAAATGTGTACGCTATACACGATGACGGAACATTTTTTATTGCGTACAAAGCTGCAGTGGGCTCCTGGATTTATCTTGTTTATATCTCGTATGATATTAGGAGCTTTTGAGAAACTTGGTACCTTTTGTACGAATCTGTACAAAACCTGTAAACAAACATCCGGGATATTTACTTTTTCTCATCGTGTCAGGGCGCTGGTGTCACCGAGTTGTTGGCCTGTGTGGAATCGTAATAGCTTGACGCTCATTTCCCTTGTCTTCAGCGTTGATCATTCGCGTAGTCGCGAAATTGGGGGATAAGCACGTTGCGGGAGGGATTAATGCCGGTGCGCAGTTCCGCGGCGACGGTACCAGCGATACGCGATTGTTGTTTGTTATAATTGGATGCTTGGGCGGGGATGAGGGAATTATGGGCGTGGAGTATTTCAGGAATTAAAAATAAATGCTCCAATTAAGTAATAAAATACGAAGGCAGACTAGTTAAAAACCACGCCTTGGCTACCCGCAACCATTTTTGTTCCATTCGAATTCCCATTGGTTAGCCGTATTTATTCTGAAAAGGGTGCAATTAACTCCAAGTCCCTCACCACACTCCGGTTCCTTCGCCATTCGTCTAAGTATACGGTAGACGGTTCTCTTTCCTCTCACTCTTACTCGCGCGATCCCCCTTCCCTTCTTCAAATTCGGTATTCCGTCGAGAAAATGGACCGTACGATTCTCACCGCTTGGACCATCTGTCAACATCATCACGGAGGAACGAAGACGACGGACAAAATAGGACAAAAGAAATCGGACGACGAAAGAGGAAAATCGAAAACAACGCCGAGAAGCGAGGAAACGCGGAGGAACGAGTTGTACAAGGGATGAAACAAATGAAAGAGGAAAAACAGAGAACACATCAAACTAGGGGAAGAACAAATTCCTTCTACCCAAAAATTGGAACATTTCGTAACGGAAGAGAAATCGTGCTCCGGCGATGCTGAATCATGCGGCGATGATCAGTTCGAATCCATTGATCTATGAATAGATTTGTTAAAGATCCGTGAAACAGCACTGTTATACAACGTTTCGGAACTCACCTTGGATCGATTCCATTTCCATGCACCCAACACAAACGCATTTCCGTCAAATCTATTTGCGGAAACGTCGCAGCGTGTCCGAAATACGTGATTCATTCGCGATCGGCACGGTAATTGATAAATAATTGGCACGGTTTCTTCGAGTTTCTCGAGTGAAACTCGGAATTACGCGGAATAGTCGACTGACAACGGGTGAAATTAAGTGTCAGCATAGTTGCAGGTCGCGAGACGGACTCGATTTAAAATTAAAATGGGCACTCGACGCGCGACGACTTGATCCGGCATCAGAACATGGAAATGGAATCACAGAGAGAGAATCACTCGCTCTGAAATTTTGTCGAAAGGTTCTACTAACAAGGAAACCTTGCGAACCCGAACTCACCGATTTCAATGATTTTGATATATGTTGTAGAACATCGAAAAATAAGAGACACGTATTTTTTTATACGTGCTCTTAAGCCCATTTAGGGGTGAAATCTACCCTCAAAGCTCACCCTCAAAAAGTCTTTTTTCGAAATATCTCTGCTTCTAATTGGTATTTCGCGACGGAACAAAATGGAAAATGCTCTTTGCGGCAAGGCGGAGCTACTAGACATTGTTATGCCCACGAGGGTTGCAACCCCTATTTTTTATACCGGAAAAACCACATTTTTCGAAGATATTTTCGTTGTACTGATTCTAATATTGACTTGAAAATTGAAAAATAAATATTCTGAGTTGTGAAATAAAGTAAATAAGTTTACGTGTTCGAGGATTTCGCGTTAACTACCCCCAAACACGGTTACTACCCCTTCAAACATTGGTCATCTGCAATAATGAAAAAAATGTTTTTCTCAAGAGAAATACGAATGAGATATGTTTTGAGAGACACGTATTTTGTTATACGTGCTCTTAAGCCCGTTTAGGGGGTGAAATCTACCCTCAAAGTTCACTCTTAAAGTCTTTTTTCGAAATATCTCTGCTTCTAATTGGTATTCCGCGACGGAACAAAATGAAAAATGCTCTTTGCGGCAAGGCGGAGCTACTAGACATTGTTATGCCCACGAGGGTTGCAACCCCTATTTTTTATACCAGAAAAACCACATTTTTCGAAGATATTTTCGTTGTACTGATTCGAATATTGACTTGAAAATTGAAAAGTAAATATTCTGAGTTGTGAAATGAAGTAAATAAGTTGACGTGTTCGAGGATTTCGCGTTAACCCTCCCCAAACACGGTTACTACCCCTTCAGACATTGGTCATCTGCAATAATGAAGAAAATGTTTTTCTCAAGAGAAATACGAATGAGATATGTTTTGAGAGACACGTATTTTGTTATACGTGCTCTTAAGCCCGTTTAGGGGGTGAAATCTACCCTCAAAGTTCACTCTTAAAGTCTTTTTTCGAAATATCTCTGCTTCTAATTGGTATTCCGCGACGGAACAAAATGAAAAATGCTCTTTGCGGCAAGGCGGAGCTACTAGACATTGTTATGCCCACGAGGGTTGCAACCCCTATTTTTTATACCAGAAAAACCACATTTTTCGAAGATATTTTCGTTGTACTGATTCGAATATTGACTTGAAAATTGAAAAGTAAATATTCTGAGTTGTGAAATGAAGTAAATAAGTTGACGTGTTCGAGGATTTCGCGTTAACCCTCCCCAAACACGGTTACTACCCCTTCAGACATTGGTCATCTGCAATAATGAAGAAAATGTTTTTCTCAAGAGAAATACGAATAAGATATGAATTGAGATATCGAATATCTTATATTTAAAGTCATTTATCACGAGGCAATAATTTCTTCATAAAATGAATCATCTTGGTCAAGATAAACTATGATTCGCGAGTGATTTTTTATTCCATCAATTCGTCTTTTCGTCCGATAATTTTTTACGATACTGCTTATCAGTTTCGATTATTCGTTTCGTTACTCATCGGTCGGGTATATATGTCGTAAAACTCCATGCTCGGGAATAAGTGTAGTCTTTTAGAAGCATTGAGTAGGTTTGTTCCTCCATCCGGACTCAACAATGAGAATCAATCCTTTGACTGTTATACATTTATTATCCGCGTTTTTTCAAAATATTCAAATACAAGATGGAACGGCCAATCATAGAGAAATGGAGTTAGCAGAATCGATTAAAGATATACTGTTAAGTGCCACAAATGATTTCAATGACGTAGATATGATTATCGAAGAGACATTACATTTTCAAGAACAGTACAAAGATCACGCAGCAAAAATAGTTGAAGATACAATACAGCATCATTTTCCTGATTCTGTTGAAGCACCAACGAATCATTGTACAGAATGCTGTTCGTGGTAATCAGAAGTTATCAACTTCGGAAAATCGTATTCATATTATGTACATATAAAAATACTCAAATATTCGAAATCAATTTGGTTTTTTCAAAGTAAAGTGCTCACAGGTCTCATTTTTGATTTTTTATTTCAACAATTATGGAAATCAGGTTCAGCTGCACATGTACTGACCCAGAAAACTTCAATACAAAAAACTAGAACTAATTCTATTGCGAATGAATATTTTTCAAATTCTTAATTGAAAGTGTATTATTCTATAAATTCATGACAATAATGGTAATCTTCATAGAAATGTTTGAAACATAATGATTTCTTACACCAGCCGCATCGTATCATAGCAATATTCTCACATCCGCTTATTCCGCATCGTATGTCGCACGAATCCCCGAAACTAAAATCTACGGGATTAACGAATTCCTGTGGTTTTTCATCAATATAACCACTTTTGTACCAGGAATATTTAAAAAGATTTTCATATCGTGGTGAAGATAGCTGATTGTGGGCTAAAGATTGGAGTTTGATAATGTTATTCCTCAAATGCAGATTTAAATCGTAATTCATTAAAATTACATTATCAGAAATACGTCGAACATAATTTTTCCATATGCGAAACCCAAACACATCAAGTGGTTGTATTTTTCCTGTTGTACCGGTTGGTATTTTTTTTATAGTTATTATTTTGTTTTCCGGCATTGTTTCCTGTATTACTGCATCGCAGTGTCCACTCCATGAATCAAGTAACAATACAGAGTGATGACCCACATTCGGATAAAATACTTGTTCTAACCAAATCTTAAAAAGGTCTGAAATTACAAGATATTCTTATAAAATCATTCAATTAATCATAGTTTGGTGATAATAATTATTGTGAGTGTGCTTACTTGTAGTTAACTTTCCAGATGTAGATGCCTCCGCATGTACATTATCTGCACGGAATAATGTTGTTTGTACGATAGGGCCGAATCGACCACTTGGCTCCTTTAACACCAGAAAAAGAGGTGATAGGAGTTTTCCTGTAGCTGATATAAGTGGTTGAATGGTATAACTGTGAGTTGTCGACGAAACTGACTGTACTAAACATTGCACTTGCTTCTCTCCTTCAACAGCTAACGTTCTTCCAGAGTGCATTTCCAATTGGAATCCACTTTGATCTGAATTATATAAATTCTCAACTCCAATTATAGGTATAGTTGTTTTAATGTCAGTTACAAACTGATTTGCTTTACTTTTGAGTTCTGACTCACTGTCCAAAGTTTTTCTAGTGACAAATTTATTTATTTTTCTTGATACTATTCGATGGGCTTTTTTAAACTTCAAAAGCCAACTTTCAGAAGCCTTGAATCTGAAATCTTCAGAGCCAATTTCTTTTTGAGCGTGCAAAGCCCATCGCCGTAAATCTCGATCATGAATAATTGAACCACCTTCAAGAGCAGCATTGAAATTATCTAATACATGTTGACAAATTCGTGCAATTTTTTCCCTGTAGGTACCACCCTTATTTATCTTGTTAGCCCAACGATGTAGTTGAGTTTTAGATTTGACTTTTCTGAATCTTCTTTGTACAGTTTCGATTTTCAAGTTTTTATTTTTCCCACTTCTCCAATAATCCAGTGCTCTCTGTTTATAGTCAAAACTCACTTCTTCTTCATCATCTGTACAATGATTTGTTGGTGCTTCAACAGGATCAGGAAAATGATGCTGTATTGTATCTTCAACTATTTTTGCTGCGTGATCTTTGTACTGTTCTTGAAAATGTAATGTCTCTTCGATAATCATATCTACGTCATTAAAATCATTTGTGGCACTTAACAGTATATCTTTAATCGATTCTGCTAACTCCATTTCTCTATGATTGGCCGTTCCATCTTGTATTTGAATATTTTGAAAAAACGCGGATAATAAATGTATAACAGTCAAAGGATTGATTCTCATTGTTGAGTCCGGATGGAGGAACAAACCTACTCAATGCTTCTAAAAGACTACACTTATTCCCGAGCATGGAGTTTTACGACATATATACCCGACCGATGAGTAACGAAACGAATAATCGAAACTGATAAGCAGTATCGTAAAAAATTATCGGACGAAAAGACGAATTGATGGAATAAAAAATCACTCGCGAATCATAGTTTATCTTGACCAAGATGATTCATTTTATGAAGAAATTATTGCCTCGTGATAAATGACTTTAAATATAAGATATTCGATATCTCAATTCATATCTTATTCGTATTTCTCTTGAGAAAAACATTTTCTTCATTATTGCAGATGACCAATGTCT
>OZ018312.1:13095269-13135269 GCA_963969455.1 Arge pagana | reverse complement strand
CGGTCTTCAGCAACACCCGCTTTACACTCACATCGTGTCGAGCCAAGTACCATCGAGTCCCGACAGTCCACCGGAACGCCCAGCAACGTAGCACCGGTGAGTATTACTCTGAAAGTCCATTTCAAACCGATCATACCGAGCTGCCCGGTACTAGCGACCATTGTTCATCGATGGAGCAATATTCCACGAACGTGGAACGTCTACTTTTCTCTCTCCTCCCTTCCGCACAATCCGAGCTCGAGGATTAACTTCCGTTGAACAGCGTCGTAATAAAATTTGAATAACCGACTCGCTGCCACGCCCCGTAATCCATAATTTCGGAGGACTTGCCGCGCGCCGACGACTACGACGCTTTCTTCCTCCGTTCGCTCCATTTCAACCCGAAAGCCTTTAAAACGACCACGTGTTGCGGTTTTTACAAAGGATAAGCGGACACAGAAACCACTGTGCCGCGCAGCCTCGAGTGCTACTATTTTACATTTTATGCGATTTTTACGTGTTTTGTTCGAATTCTTCGACCATAATATTTTTCGACTGCTCCTGAATCCCTGTGAACAGTATTTTTTTTCTCTTTTTTCTTTTTCCCTCTCTTTTTTCCAAGAGTCGAGAAAATCGTGGTGAATCGCAGACTTTTGGATGAGGAAATAGAGCAATCGTTTTCGCAAAAGATTCCCTTGCAAAAATTATCTCCCAAAACGGATGTGTCGAAATTTGTGAGAGGGCATTGGGATCTACGTGGAGTCGTGTGCTCGTCTCGAGACTGCACACTGGTACAAAACATACGTCAACGGACAAAAATCGTTCTCCGATTTAGTTTTCAAGGTTTTCAGATGAACTTGTCTTTTAAATACTCGTGAAACGTCAAGGTTTCACGTAAAGTTTTCATGTACCAGTTTTTCAAACATCAATTTTCCGAAGGTACACAGTAGAAAATGTTCCGTCATTGCGTAGAGTGTGAAAATTTGTATGTAGATTATTAAACGTTTTAGTGTGTTGATTCACAACAATCGTTAGTATTGTCCGATCAGCCCATTTTTCAACGCGCAAAAATGTTATTCGACACTAAAGTAACGCTTTTTAAATGTTACTCCAACATTGGTTTGCGTTACTTTCCACACAGAGCTGCGCTGCTTTCAACGTAGAGCGGTGTTACTCCTTCACTACACACGGAGTGTGTTGAAATGACACTAATTCTGTGTAAGAAAAGTGAACATTTCTTACCGTGTAAGAATTCCGTTGCACCGCTCGCACGGACGGCAAAAACGCGCGACTCGACTCCTACCAATTTTGATTTTTATGGACTGTTAAATATGGTGGTTATTATAGGGGTAAGAAAATGTGAACATGCCGCCTTTATGATGACTCGTCGTTTGACAAAATTCCTGCAAAGTGTTGAATCTATAGAACAATGTGACAAAATCGTAGCATCAAAAATGTAATGTGAACATTTTTCAAAATGCGCGGATCTACGCGAAACAATGAATATTTTGCACACAACATTTTTATTGGAAAAGCTTGACTATTGAGTCGGCAAGCGATACCACTTTGGCGCGCCGGGGACGGAAGACATGCGGATCCGTGTTTCCGCGGCACGACGTTGCTTTACGTTTCTCCGTTCTTTTCTCTTTGCTCGCGGTGATCATACTTCGGTGTAGGAGTAGTCGGTTCGCGACACGTGTTTAATCCGAGATGTTCAGCGACGAAGGGTTCTAGGTCCAAGGTCTTGCCAACACGAAGTCGGGTAAGTGCTCGTAAATCTGCAACTTTAGTGTTGGCATCATTACGCTCCGTCTGCCAGCTGTAACTGTGTTCTTCCGAGAGTTGGTTTGCTTCGGTCGACGATACGTACTCGTTCTGGCACGATTCACTTTGCGAATTCATCGTCCGCGAACGTGCGAGTAGCTGTGAAAGAGGAACGACTGTTTCCTTTGTTCGCCATCGCATCGTCTCGTCGTCGTCGTCGTCGTCGTCGTCGTCGTTGTTGTTGAGAAGATCGTTAGATACCATCGGGTTTTGCGACTCTCGCCTTCCGCAATTGTTTCTGTGATATGTGAAATTCCACGAGGATAAATCTCGGCGGAAGGGGTAAGCGCCAGAGATCGTTGAAGTTGGATAATTATTATCGTGTGAACTACCGCGAGAAAGCGTGGAAAGAGAGAAAGAGAGATGGAGAGATGAACGCGGTAACAAAGTTCACGGGGCTGCGGAGAGGACGGAGAATCGTCTGGGTGGTTCTTCGCGGAAGGAAGAACGTTTTATAGGTTAGAATCAGTTTTATGTCTGCCGGATTCGTGATTACGCCTTTGAAACTCGTCTGGCTCAGACAAAAGAGCCGAGCAGAAGTTTACTCGTCGAAAACGAAAATCAACGACCCGAACTCATCGTCTGTTCTCGGTTTCTTCGTCCCATTTCGGGGGCGAACTCGGTAGACCCGCTTCTCCTGTGCTCCCATCGCGCGCTGTTCCCGTCATTTTTCTCAATGCTCCGGAATCCTGAACCGTAATGATGCGCTCGAGCCGTTATCATTTTTATTTAGCTTCGTCAGTCTTTTACTACCGTGGACACTGGGCGCGGTATCTTTGTTGGTGGCAGCTGCTCGCGATACGAATACCGTCGTATCGCTGGCGAAAATTACCCCGATCGTCAAGAAAGGAACCCTCTTTTACGACGAAATTTCAAAGGGCCAAAATTTGCCCGATCACGAAGAGTGGAGATAAGAGTCGAGATGTCAAAACGAAGGAGTCGTCAGCCTCCTCTCGAGGAGGAACGCTCGGACTTGACCAGAGGCTTAGCATTAGTTGCGGATAACTCGAGCAGGTATTACCGCTTCGGTGAGCGTTGACGCGACGGAACATCCTCGCGAGAGAGAAAGAAACGGCAAAAGATCGCGGCTCAATCGAGGTGATACGATTAAGTATCGGAGAAAAGCATGCAGAAGCGCGTGTCTCGGGGGTAGGCAGTTCGCTTACGGTAGCCAGAGCTCTAGAAGAGCTGGTATCGCCTGCTTCCGTCAGTCTCGATCGCTCGGTCCTTGGAACCGGAGGATTTTTCCATCTCGACCCGAGTTCCCCGGATTCGCAGCGATGCAAAAGTACGGAGTTCGATGCGTCGACCAACTATGAAAGACGTTGCATCGACCTCTGTGGCTTGCAGTAAGCAGCATCAATGTAATCAGACAGGCCGCTCGCAGGGAACTTAACGACGATCATAAACGCGCTCGGTTTTACGGCTCGCAGATTTTTTCTTTCTTCGTTCTTTTCTTTTTCTTATTTTTTTTTATTCCCTTTCATCCTTCCTCCGCAGACTGGAGTCTGGAGGTCCTTTGCTTATTCTGCTCCGGCGTACTAAAGTATCCGACTTTATGTGACAGCGGCCAGCGTATACCTCTGACTCGAGACAACACGCTCTGTCGCTTGCTAGAAGCTGTAAAATCTTTAACGGTATTATCTAGTCGTCACGCAACTCCGCCAAGATTTTCTCTCGCAAACCCCGCGATGTTCCGCGAAAACTTACTTCTCGCGACTGCTGCTGACCGCGTATCGTCGTCCTCGCGGACGAGCGCTCCTCGCTCGCGATCCAGACGTCGGACTCCCCTTTTTCGTCCCCTGTCTAGACGTTCGACCGGGTGCTCTTCGACGAGTACCCCGTGACACTTACGTGTCCCCCCCATCGCATGGTTCTCGCGTCATCGCGACGGATCCTGTGCGCCCTGTCGAGTAGCCAGAATTTCTGAGAAACTTTTGCCAATTGCCATTCGTCGGTCGTGTCTTCGGCAAAGGAAGAACGAGCCACAGACAAGGCTCTCGCCGAAAGATTGGATTCCTTTCATTAGCGGAAACGAACTAGGCGTGTCCCGAGCCTGATAGGAGCATCGTCGACGGGTCCGCGAAAGGATGCTGCGGAGAAGGTGGAGTTCGAAAGGTGCGCCGTATTTCATAGACGCCCGGTTATATTTTCGCGCGTAAGACTTTAACTGTCGATGCGAAGGTCTCTTGTATTTCTCCTCGAGTTTTACCGACGACCGCCCCCTAGGTTGCTTGCCTCTGCATCGAGCCGTAAATGTCAGTCTTCTTAAACCCGCTCTCTCAACTCTCTCCTGATGCCTATGTTCCTCGATTCCACGTCTCATCGCTCGTGCGAATTCAACGCCAGGCACTCCGAGGTATTCAAACCGGACGCCGCCCGTGTTATCTGTCTTTTTCCCATTCGCCACGCGGATCGCTAGTCGAGCTTGTTCGACGAGAAGTATGTAGTAGGTACCAGAGCGGAATCTTCAATGGGAGTAGCAGCAGCAGCAGCAGCAGCAGGGAAGTGTTTCGTCTTCGTACCAGCAGCAGCACCACCACCAGCAGCAGCAGCAGCAACAACAACTGAAAGCGTAACTTTTGCATCGTCTTGGGGTTCAACTTTGCGAAAGAATCGACGGGGATCGCTGTAGCGGAGGAAAGCTTCATCACGGATGCAATGCGAAGTTTTTGCACGAGTCGCGATGAGGTTGGAAGGCTGTCGTGTCGGAACCCATGGAACCAGAACGGTCGGTTGGTCGCTTTTAAAAAAGTTACGACGAACTTTATGGAGGTTTAATTGTAGCCTGCGACTGCAGTTAGAAAGTACTAAAGCCTCCGGAGTCTCGTGCACACTACCCGGTTCTCCACTTGGTTACATGCGAACTCACGGCACACCATACTCCCCCCACTTGTAAAACCACGAGAAAATGAAACGTTTACTTTTCGTCTACCTGCATCTTCTAATTACGACCGTACCATACGCCATGAGACGCATCCCACCTCGTCCGGATAGCAGGGGCTAGGGAGTAGGGGGTGGGTAGGTACTTCTAATAAATTACAATCTTTGCTCGACTCTCTTCTCTCTCATTCTCTTCAACCAACATTTTTCACGTCCTTTCTTACGCTCCGTATTATTTTTTCGCTTTGCCATTTATGTTTCTTCCAGGAGAGCCAACATCCGCGATCCTCTCCCGCTTCTTCTTCCTCTCTCTCTCTCGCTCTTTCTCTCTCTCATCTCTTTCCAAGAGATCCGTTTCCCCACCGACAGCGAAGCGTTTTTGCATCCGGAACACAGCAACGATAGTAGCTGTTCCACCGGGATATTTCTATGGAGTCGATGCGGTTGCGGTGGACGACCCCGCCGCTACAAGCTCGGCTCTCGAACGAGCAAGCAACCTTCGTCAACCATCCAGCACGAAAGGATTTTCGTAAAGTTTCCATTATTTGAATGATAGGTTTCGATTCCATAGATTTTACCGATCCAGCTCTACCCCTATCTGCTTGCTCTACCCCTATCCATTTTCGAGCACGTTGCTCGGGCGGAGAAACGATGCAGGCGATACGAAAACTCGCGAAGCACTTACCGCGAGACGATAAACTCCCTACCCACCTGGTCTCTCCCTAACTCGACCACGTCCTCCGTACGCGACGTCCTCGCAACGTCCATTTCATCTGCGTTGGGTATATATAAACGAACTTGTCTCTCCAGGCATGCTCGTGCAATTCCATCGAGAACCACACAGCTCTGCGGATCCGATCGTTTACGACCCTCTTTCTTCCACCTGCAAATCTGCGCAGCTAGTTGCCGCGACTATAACTATCAGCTTGGAATACGAATCGCACCTAAAAATCTTTCCGCCAAATGAATTCGCGGGCAAATTGCAAATTACACGCCTGTCTCCCGGTAAAAGAACCCCTTTCCAACTTTGACGAAACGTAGTTTTGGCATCGCTGTGAAATTCACGAGATTTCACGTGCTTAGTATAATACCGATCTTCTCCGTTGTTAGTTGTTAGCATCATCTCGATCCTCTTCTACGTTCGACAAGAAATCGTCCGCGGGATACGGTATCCGAAGTTTCCGACAAGTTTCTGACTCGCGTGTTCGTCATACCACGCGGTTCGTTTAAACTCGAATTCCATTGTAGAGTGGCAGAACCGGAATTGGCATCGCGTGCGCGGGTTGATAGGCCAGAAGTAGAATGAAGTAGTACCTCGTTGAAAATGGAGGCGAAAAGCGGGCGGCATTAAAGAAAAAATATCTACGTAGATGGGGGAAAAATAAGTGCCGGAAAATGAACAATCGTGAAAGATATCTCAGTGATCCGTCGATACCGGTATGCGTGCTGCGGCCTGCAGAACTTTTTTTTGCGCTCGGTATCGTATTAAAAGGCGAGAGACGCGGTTCGAGTTCCGGCTCTAGCGGCCAGATGTGCTTGGTACCAAAGCAACTTTCCAAGGTGCGTCGATGCGAACCAGCGAAGGATTCGTCATTACATCTTTGCGGTTGACTAGTAGAGGTCGAGTCGTCGTTTCGTTCACCGTCGCGAATGAAATCCCTCGCAATCAGCCCTGATGCGTTGCCGGTGTTTGGGAAAACATCGAAGTGTTCAGCTGCGCCTACTGCCGAGTGCCGATGGAAATTAGGCGTATGGTGGGTTATTCGAGTCGCCGCACACGGTAACTCTACGGGTAATGATTCACGTGGACGGCGACCAGTCGTCCTCAGATCTGGTTAGGAAAACGGGAGAAAGAAGGACAGAACTATCTTGGAAGCGAGCTTAGCCTAGGTTAGTTCGACGTGGAATGGAGCGCGATGATTGTCGAGTCGAGCTAGGTTAACGTAATAAACTCTGCGCGGTAAAGGCGACTCTACTTTCATATATAACCTTACGCGGCTCGAGCCAGTTCGGATGGCGATGAAACACATCGAATATCAATCGAGATCGCTGACAATACCGAGACAAGTTCCTTCCTTTCATCTACCGAATGATCGAAACGTTTGAGCTTGAACTCCGGCGGACTGCAGATTTGACCCTGTCCCAACGATCCTAATATTTCCATACCGATAATAGGTAGCAGATCTTTTGTGCTGGCGACACAGCTATCTTTGAATTGTAAATGCAACCAGATGTTGCCAACCCAAGGAACGTGTGCTGTACATACACACGCAGTTCGCGATATTTATGCAACAATTCTGATATAGCAACGCTGAAACTAAAATATATATTCTAGCTCCGAATATTTCAGCTCTCACAACGCGACTGGAGATTTATTTCTGAATCGTAGATTCTCAGGGACGTAGGTGTCGAGACCGTCATCGATACCAAATGGTATCTCGGGAGGCTCACCCCCTCCGAATCACCAAATCGTTACATTTCATATTCCATTGGTCCCACGTCAAATATACTAAGGAGATCTCTTGAAAGTTCGCACCAAGTCACAGCCAACTCGGCGCTACCCGAGTTCTTCGCCTGTTTTTTGCAGACTGGTCACCACCCCTTAGCTGTCAAAGCTAACAAACATTTGCGTGATTGTTTTGATGAATTCTTCGACTCTATACTTGACATTCATCTAAGGTTAGAACTACAGCTGTCGAATCAGTCGAATAATATCACGAATATGGACCGTTATGCTTGATTTTACTTGAGCGTAATTTTCAACATCCTATGATTCTACTAGAATATGAAATGGTTTGTCGGATTCATGCTCTAATTTTAGTTCTGAGTACTCGCTAAATGTATTTCAAAAATTTCCATTTGATTAAAACGTGCTTTGTTGTTGAAAATTTAATTTTACACAAAAAAGATTAATGGAGCTGATGAAGCCATGAGTTGATAGTTTCCGAGAGAAATCGGGTTAAACGTACAAAAATTTAAAACATCTCTGTTCTATTAAGATTTACTGGTGACACGGGTCACAGAACATAAATAAACTACAGACACTTTTGAGAGCAAAGAGTCCTCTATAATTTCCGCTTATGATCAATCGAAACGCCGCGCAGTTATAGAAGAATAAAAAAAATGAGATTTACGTGTTAATCAAATGGGAAAATTTCAAGCTCATTTAACGAGTACTCGGAATTAAAATTAGGAGCTCATCTTTGGTGAGAATGATTTTTTATACGTTTAAAGTAATATTCCGTCAATGGAGCAAAAAAAAAATTCGAATCGTCGGAGCACCCTAATACACATATGAGCTATTCCACTAAATCCTGTACGCGAATCCGGTCGCAAAATATTTGCTAATTTTTTATCACTTTCTCACATTACTTAGGTGTTAGCTAAAAGATTTTTCGGGTGTGAAAATTAGATTTTTTTTGTTGAAAATTCAGCAAATTCCTGATGAAAATCATAACTAACATTTTTTTGCTCCTTTACATCCAAGTCACAGTTACAGCTTTGATCAAATTTGAGAGTTTTCGTCGTTATCTGTGAGTTTAGATGTTAAAAATTGGATTTCAGCCGTAACTGACTTGGAGGTCGAGGAGCGGAAAATTTTTAGATATGATTTTTATTGGAAATTTTCTGAATTTTCAGAAAGAAACAAATTTTCAAAAAACGATGGAGAGAACATGGTAAAATTGACATGTTGAGTTTTATTTTTTGACTTTCGCGCTGAAAATGACGAGTGAGAAAAAAATCATCATTTTCTTCGAAAAATTCGGAAAATTTCCGATGCACCACTATACTGTTAGTTTTTTTCGAGGCATTTTTTGAACCGTTTGATTGGATGTTAAAATTTCGGTTCAAGATCGGATAATTACGGAAACCCCTATTAACTCAATTCAGAGACCTTTCATGCTCGAGAAATCTCTCAGTTAACACCTAAATAATGTGAGAAAGTCATAAGAAGTTGCCAAATATTTTGAGACATGAAAAATTGCTAACAATTTTGAGGCTGGATTTGCGCACAGAATTTGATGCAATGGCTCGTGTATATATTTGAGCTCGCTTAAATTTTGTTTAAATTTCCAAGTAGAATACTTCAGATGTTTTCAGATCTAAATATGAATATAAACCTTCAAAAACCAATTTATCGACTTGAACTCTTTGGTATCTTTATCATTTTTAATCTAGAAAATAGTGGAATAATGAGAAATTATTTTTTTAAAATAAATTTTCGACAATTTTGGAAATTAAAAAAAATTTGGAGCGCCCTCTCGAAAAAATGTGTTCGGGCTGATCTTTGCACAGAGGGCTATTAAAACATGATGAAACACTAACATATTTTCATAGGGGCCTTGAAAAAAAATTATTCGTGTCCTTTGGGTCACCCTAATATATATATATATATATATATATATATATATATATATATATATATATATATATATATATATATATATATATAATTTTTGCCAGATATGGATTCGGCATCGAAGCGAAATGGAAAAGCTCTCGATCTCTGTTTTGTTGCGATCGGTTGCTCTTCGCTCGAAGGTCAATCCGATGCCTCGCATAATCGCGAACGACTCTGCCGCGTACGAATCGCTCGCGATGTTACATTTTCCGAATGCACGCCGTCCACCGGAGGACAGTAACTTGGCTCACGTACTACCATGAAAATTCTTCCATACTCTTCATTGTGGTAGACGTCAATGTGGAGTCGAGAGGAATGCGCGGAGCGACGATTGACGCTTCATCTGCTCGTACAAACGACTCGCATCTCCCGACACCCCGGTGAAAATGATCCTTGTTCATTTTAACGGTGTACATTTTAACGGTGGGGTGCATCGGTACCGAGCGTTGAGAAGAATAACGAGCTAGTCTAGTCTTCGATACGAAACTGGCCGAATCTTCGCGACACGACTATAATGCCACCATGGCGAAAGACGATAGGTTCGGAATCCTCGGCCATAAAGTGCATCGACTTTCAAAAACGCACGTGGTCTCCGACGAACGTGTACCCTACGTGCGCGGGGCGAGGGGTGAAGTCGTACGGGAAACGCGAGTATCCGCACGAGCGTTGAAAAGAAATTGGGTCCCGAATGGTCGGATCTCGTAGCGTTGAAAATAAATCTGACATCGAGAAGCCAATCCCAGTTCTTCGCTTCTATTCACACTCGAGTTCACTCCGGCATACTAATATTTTAATAGTTCTCGGAGGCAACGAACGTGGCGGCTGAACGGTATCTCGTAACGCTTGGACAATACGACCCTATCAAATGTTACACATATTTAAGCAACGTTCAAATATTATATCCGTCATAAAACGATCCTTGACGATCGACAGTTATACTTTGACGCTTCACGCGTTAAAGAAAACTGCCCGACTCGCGCACACAACCTCGCACCTATTCAACGTATAATAGAAATATATACCTAATGTATCTTTATAACGCGAACGGAGTGGACGGAACCGAAGGACGAACGGGAAGACGGAACGAAGACGCGTCGTCGCGCAGGTTTACCGGAGACGAGGCCGGGGCTCGATGCCGTGTCTTTACGACCGCGATTTTCACGAGGTTTTAACCGTTCGGGTCTCCGTGGTCGTTTACGAAATGACTGCAAGTCGGTCTCTCCCCCTCTCCTCCCCTCGCCCCTCGTTCTCGCTCTTTCTGGTTTTTCTTTCATCTCCTTTTCACCCAAATTCACTTCTGTGCGTAATACTATATCGACGTTCTTTGTCGAGTACCTACAATTTGTCGCGCGGTTACTGCCCCGTCGTCGATCCCCTTGTTATTTCGGACCCCTGATCTCTTCCTTGCCGCTAAGAATCTTTGTTCCTCGAAACGTCTCCCTCGAGTTCATCGTGCGTGTTATCACCGTTGACGCATAATAATCGATGTGGACGAGCCTCGTTTATCCGAGCTGCTTCCGTCCGTTTTTCATTCATTTCGTATTGCTAGGGTTCCGAGAAAGCGCAAAATAATTCTACTTCCAGCCTCAAGGCTATGGATTCGTAAATATCGACAATCCAAACAGCTCAACAGTTTTTGGAATAGCAACAATTTTTTTGGTAACTAATCGTCTTTGACATGGAGTGAGCGTAGAATTAGCCCATTTTTTGAACCTTGCTAGCGACCTGGGGAAAAAACATAAAAATATCTCACGAGTATTACATTACTCGTTATTGAAAACCAAAGCGAACGTCGCTTTTCGTTTACGTAAATTAAAAAAAATTACCCCACAAAATTGATAAATCGAAATCACCGCTAATCAACCAGTGAATTACGGTTTCTGCTTTGTGGGTAAATTATATGTTACAAAAATTATTTTCGAAATCAGTCTCCAAATTTTACTATTTTCAGGAGATGATTTCACTCCCTCATCCCCTTTCGCGGGGTGAATTCCGGTAAAAATATTTCAAGTCCCATTATGATGAGTTATATCGAGTCTTTTGTAAAAAAAATGAAATTAAATACAAGTTTTTTTTTCGAGATTCATTGTCTTCCTTTGCTTCTGGGTGGTTTTACCCTCCGTAGAGGTTGTTTTCCCATCGCGACTAGTACAATACAGTTATTCAATATTTTCCATGACTGAGTATCTAGTTACATTTTTTCGAAATTTCAGAAAAATATTTTTATTTTCCTATTTTTTTTTTTTTTTAATATCTTGGGGATGATTTCACCAAATCGGAAAGCTTTTGATGAATTGCCAACACGCATCAACCCTTATCAAGCAAGAAAATACGTGATTTAATTTGTGTCAGGTTCATTGTATGGAAAAAATACAACGAAGAATGATTTTACAATTAATGGTATTTTCGATTTAATAATATTTTGCGGTAAGTTTTTTAAGTTCCCAAAAACGGAAGGCGATGCTCACTTTGGTTTTCAACGACGAGTAATTTGATACTCGTAACATATTTTTATTTTTTCCCCATGTCACTAGCGAGGTCCAAAAAATAGGCTGAAAAACAGTCTTTTGTGCCGTCCAATTTATTGCATGATTATGAAATAATAACGACTCGAAATCTGTACTTCAGCACTGACTCTTTGGGGTTAAACAAAAATGTCGCGACGGGGAGGCATTTCAGTCTGGAAAAAAGATTATCGTTCGGGAAGACTTATCATTCAATGCCGAGTATTTTTTCCAAAATATAGTGGATTTAAAATGATTTTCTACGGAGCATATGAAAAAGATTTTGCAAAATACGATGTTCGTAATCTCAGGGTATTTGCATCCCCTCGTCTATGGTTTTTATAAACTAAACATTATTTTACGGATTCGTCAAAAACTGTTTGTTTAGAAGTTATCTCTAAATTGTTAATGTTGTTGACAAAGCTTTCGAATTCGGCCGGTTAATCTCATACTCATACATTCTGGCTCGAAACTCGATATTCGCAGGAATTCAATTTACGCTTTTGGCTGCCAGTTTATTGACGACACTTTATCGTGACTGGTACATGTTTGAGCTGACAGATAATAGATTTTATTTGAATTTCTTGAGGTTGTGACTTTTAATTGTTTGCCGTTCGCGCGTTGGGTGCAAGAAAAAATGCAATATTTCCACACCGTCGACATTGACTTTGCATGAACTGTACGCTACTTGCTACCGCGTATAGATAGCAATTCACCGTAGACTGCAATTCACCTCGTGCCAATTGACATAACATTCTTTTCTGCCCGCGATTTCATTATCGACATCAATACGAGCATGTAATTTTCAGATGGAAAAAAACGCGCATTGCATCGTCGTAGGTGTGACAAGTCCTAGTTATCACAAAAAGCACACGAACCTCTCTAGGCAGTACTGAATGAAACAAATCTGGTCTTTTTTTCTGCACTTATGATTTATTCGGTCTCGTTTGAAATTGTTGCACGTAAATCGAACAAAAAACCTGTTGATCTTAAAAAATATTTAAATAATGGAATAAAATAGAGTGTGACCCATCTACGCAGTGAGAAATTCTTCGTCAAATTTGACCCAAAAATTTGTGTCGACGATTTTTTTTACACAAAATTAGTGTTGTTTCAACACACTCCGTATGCAGTGATAAAGTTACATAGCTCTGTGTTAAGAATAACACAGCTCTGTGTTAAAGGTCGCACAAACCAGTGTGAGAGTAACATTTGAAAAGTGTTACTTTAGTATCAAATAACATTTTCGCTTGTTGAAAAACGGACTGTAAGTACAATACTAACGATTGTATTGAATCAACACGTGAAAATGTTAGATATTCTACAGAAAAAATGTTACACTTTACACAATGACCCAAATTTTGTTACTGTGTACGGGGTTAGTTGTCTAAGCTATCAATACATGTTGTCACACCACGTGACTGCCATTGCTTTCATCATCTGAAGCACAATTGGGACAGCAATAGAACAGATCTTTCTTGCCACTGCATGCGAAATGAGCCCATACCTTACACTGAGTACATCGCACTCATGGAGCAAACCAAGAAGAATGTATCTTTAGATTCATAACTCGGAGTCTTCGTCTTCTTCTTCTTCTTCTTCTTCTTCTTCTTCTTCTTCTTCTTCTTTTTCTTCTTCTCTGAGAAGCGTTTTATTATTCAGGCGCCTTGGACTTGAGTGTTCTAATCTTTTGTTGTTCAGCCAAAGATCGGTGGACTTCGTTTCCTTTTATTCCCGCTGGTTTTCTTTGTAGATCCTTAGCAACTAGATGCGCTAGGTCTGCTGGCTGGGATGATGCCGGATTTGTTTCTACATAAATATCAATTTCTCGTCTATCTATTACTCAAGACGGAGTATCAATCCAAGTCTGTGAAAATGTTACGATTGAAAGGCCACTCATCACTGACTGAAAATTCAGACGTTATATAACGTTTATAATTTATATTTATAATATATGTTTCGGGGAGTGATTGTTTGTGGCAAGCTATTTTTCGCTGCTGCAGGAATGTCATGAATTGTTACGGTTATCATAGGGTAGTGTTTGATCCAATCGTTGCTAGCAGTGTTAACATATCTCTTCAATGGTCCATAAATACTACTGTCTAATGGCTGCAGTTTATGGGAACAGTATAGTGGAAAGATGATACCACACCCCGCTATTTTTGCAGTAATCCTACGTCTTAACACGTTAAACGCCATGGGGGTCACCGGTGACCTCACCCTTCCTCTATCATAGCGCCATGGGGGTCACCGGTGACCTCAACGTATAGTCATATTCAAACTACTTTTTCTCGCCGCCGGCCATACTGACTGTTACTTTATTCGTACTCCGTGACCGGCACGGCGCTGTAGAACTATACTGCGCCTACCGGCGCCGGAAACCGGTACCGGAAAATATATTTTCTGTATTTGTGCGCCATGGGGTGCACCGGTGACCTCAGCTATGTATTTGACTGTAACTATGTAACCCATGTACAGAATTGAATAAAACTTATTTTCTATACGTATCGTAACATAATAAACAAATTACGACCAAAAGTATTTTTACGATTTTTATTTTTTTCTATCGGCGTTTAACGTGTTAATGGCGAAGTGAGAATCATGGTTGTCGAACAAAAGTAGCACTGGTCGATTAACGCTGCAGCGGATATGTTTGACAAAATGGTTAATGTATACATAGAAACAATTTTCGTTCGTCCAGCCTGATGGGCTGGCACAGCCGATAGATCCATTACGGCTAGTGTTAACGAAGGGCTCTTTATAGTTTTTGCGAGAAAAAACGAAAACTCGGGGTGTATTGTTTTTCGTAGCTGACGCAGCGTGGGATAATGTTACTAAGGTTCCTATCTTGGCCGAAGTGAAAACATCAATTTGGTTCATGCCTTGTGTAGTTATGATCCTCTGTAATTTTGGGACTGTTTTCACATCAGTCTCATCGACGTTCCATATCGCATTCGTTTTAAACCTATATTTTTTTGAAACTTTAGACCAGTTATCGAAAAATAGATTGACGTTATAAGAATTAAAACTGGTTGCACGGTCAAGACCGGTTGCTTCAGGCTTGCGGGGACAAAGTGTTTAATTGCGACGCAGAAATTCTTCAAGGCACGCTTCACCTGACATGGAATTCTCTGTCCATGTTCAGGAAATTTACAGTTCAGAGCAATATCATTGGTGAGGAAAACGCATTTTTAATGGCGTCTACTTGTCTAATTTTTAGTGAAACAGCTTGTTCTTCGTTCTTCTCTTTTTCACGACATCGAGACAGCGTGCGGTAATTTATATTGAAGTCTTTCGGAACACTTTGTATCAAATTCTCGGATGGAGCATATAATAACGTCAGCTGTGGTCTCTCCTCGATCCGTCTTTCTTTTGCGGTTTTCAGGCATATTTATAACCTAACAAAACAAATACTTAAGAAATGAAAATTGCTGTTGGGGTTAATTGTCACGTAAGCAAATAGCCCTGAAAAATGATTATAGCAAAGACCCTCTAATTTACTTATCAGAAAACACGAAAAATTTCGGAAAACTTTGCTGTTTGTACTAAGTGGGAGTACGCGAAAACAAAAATGATGTGTAGCAATTACGCAGAGAGGAATACTTTTTATTAACTGCCGCCAGAGTCTGGGAGGGTCGTCGAACTTGCACTCGTTCAAAAACTGTACGCACAGTTTTTAAAAAACTGTTAATATTCATGCGAGTTATTGATGATGTGATAACTAGTACCTACTTGAGACAACGAGGACATCTTTCTCCTATCGACATATTTTTTCCTGGCATAATTGATTCAAGCCAACGATGATTTTGATCGTACGATGACGATTCTTATTGCCAACGGAGCAATTACTCTCCGTTCGCGTAGGGTTGGTAGTCGTTGTTCAAATCGCATAGAAAAGGTCGGAAAATGGAAATGTCCGGAGAAAATCCTACGACGTGGGGAAATATTTCAATGCTTGGGAGTTTTCGCGTCAAGTTCTACGGATATTAAAGTACAGGTACGCGCACGTAACTGGATATCTTTCATGCGAAAAGTTTAGCATTAAGAACGTGCAAAGTTATATGCTCGGAAGCGTAGTTGGGAGGACAACCACTACCACTACCACCACCACTACCACTACCACTACCACTACCACTGCCACTGCCACCGGCGATAGTCGCATGAAATCAAGGATTGGATAAGGACATATACGAAAAAGGATTCGCGGGATTCAAAGGAGTGGCTGCGAGGAGTGTTATACGACGAAAGCAGCGGGCAGGGTGGAAGAAATGGAAAGACTTATATTATGCTGGCTAAAGCAATGTTACCAACTCGAGAACTGGCGAACTAGCCGACAGTAAAATCCATTTTATGTCTCCCTCGTAAAGTCGGTGAAATGAAACCCTGGACTTAGTTTTCATACGTGCACCAACCTCGACGAGTCGAACCCCGGCTACGACGTAGGTACGACGTAGGTGCCGTACGAAAAGGGTTCGCGCGAGGCTCGAGGCAGAAGAAACCTGCGAGAATCGCGTCGCGAAGTTTTCTCTCCGCCATTCGTTTCAAAAATGAAAAAGGGGACGAGCGATCGAGAAGTGGGTACCAACGATACGTCGCACGACAACGTACGTCTCTACCTGGCATGACTGCGTGCATGGAATCGTTCGACTATGCGGCGTATCTCGTACGATGCGATCAATTATGTATACTTGCTTGCATTGATTGGCGTAAAAATGATTATTATTGATACGACAGACTCGTTGCTGCGAAGCATCGGACATGCACGTACATGCGGCGTAGACACGTGGCTGCCCCAATGACCCCGAGACTAACTCCGCGACGCTAACAAGAAGCGCAAAGGTTTCCTCTGCTGATAACCATCTGCCTCTATTCGTCTATCTACACTATAGCGCGTGGCAGTTTTTTCATTTGATTTCTAGACAGATAACGCGCCACTCTCCGCTCGTCTTCCACCAAGGCCTCCTTCTGCATTTTACGATCTTCTTATCTGTTACGTAACACCACCATCTTTGTCGTCCTTCCATACCGTCTTACGTATCCGATCGGACCTATTTGGATTCCAAACGAATTCATGCGCGACCAGTTTCCTCATTTTCTTCTCCTCAACGTCATTTTCGAAAGCATCTCGACCCTTTCAACCAATAACCGAGCAACAACAAATTCCGGCCTTGATAATTTTGCCTTCGTATCGTTGTAGAATAATTTTTCCCCGTTATCCATTTCAAATATGAACACGCAAGTTGTTGATCGTTAAGAAGTGTGCATTTTATTTTATTTCGCTAACGTTCGTGGCAATGTTGGTCTCCGTGCTTTTACGCGCGTATGGTCGAAGATCGGTGCTATTATTCGTCTTCCTCCGTTACGTAGCATTATCAACGTTCGTTTGGCTGCTGTCGTTGCGCGGAAACATTCGCACCGAGCATCGCGATTCGTGTCGGTCGGTAACGATCAGCTTGTCGAGCAGCGTTACGATCGCGTAATACGAATCGCACGGCGCGGTATATAATCGTAGTATGCGTCCGAAGTCTTTAATAATTACTCGACGACCTTTGGGTGTTGCACGCCAGGTAGCAGCGTGTCACGTGATAGGTGCAGTAAAAAATCACGATGCATAGTCTCGGCGTTCGAATGCGTGACGCAGCGGCCTAGCATTAGCATTATAGGCTTGGATTGCGCGCGTGTCGCGATGAATTATCGAAATGATAACGTTTACCCTTCTCGTTACAGTTTGGCTGCGGAATCGCGAGAGTTCCGAGGAGATCCGAGGGATGGACGGAGGAGGAAATACGAAGGACGAAAGGATAATCCAAAGAAGACGAATATGTACTTGAACGAGTCCAACGAGACGAACTGTCCGTAGCTATCGAACGACAATCGCGTGGTCGGTCTTCGGCGCGATCGAAATCTCGATGCAAGTTTCGCGAACGAAGCGAAAGGAGAAAAATGAACTGGATTATTACGAAGGACTTCGATGTTCGCGATCGATTCTCTCGTTATCGGGTGCTTTATTGTACTCTGCGTCGAGTCCGCGGTTCTTTGAATCCATTTCATTCGGTTCTCCTGACAACTATCTACCGCGCTTGCGACGGCATCAAATCATTCGCCGTGTAACACGTAATAAAGACGGTCCACTGACGATTTAAAAATACTCGACCTCGGTGTCACGGTTGAGAAGAAAAAACACACAAAAAGCACCCAAAAAAAAACTACTACGGATAACGTCGATCTGCGACGCGGATTCGGATTTTTTTCCCCGCTCCGCATCGTTTTTTTCAACGACTGAGCGATACGGCATTCGTAGATATGAGATTTGGTTTCGACGATGATATTTGGATTCGAAAACAGTTCGAACTTGTTCGTTACTTCTTTGTTCTTTTCTCGAGATTAATTTGTGATAGTGCGGATGAACGAGGTGGAAAGTGTTGGTGCGACGTCGATGAGGAAAAAAAAATGATTCGCGGATCACCGATGAGTCAAATGTCAAGTTTGCGTGAGAAACGATTTAATTTTATTTATTGTGATATTAGAATGAAAGTCAATCGATGCCAGACAACGAGCGTCGCGTATTGACGAGTTAAGCGTTATATTACATACATGAATATATATATATATATATATATATATATATATATATATATATATATATATATATATATATATACACATATATACATATATACATACGGTATATGCATACATCATGTAAGTATATTAAGCGTGTAGTTTTTAAAATGAAAGCGAGAAAGATAAGCGGGCGAGTCATGCTTAAAGGTTATATTCTGACGACCGACGAGTAAAGTATCAGAATATAGAATAACTCAACTATTCCTCGTATCGAGAGCATTCGATAAATTATTTCTATTTTTTTAAGGCGTCGTTCTTGCGCACCGTGGCCATATTTAATGAAAACGCGAATGAAGGAGGAAGAAACAGAGCGCGCGAGTGGGAGCGATGGAGTGAACGAGAGGGACAGAGCGAGAGAGCGAGAGAGCGAGAGAGTGAGAGGGAGAGGGAGAGGGAGGGTGAGAGTGAGAGATCGTTTCTCTCGAAACAAAACGAACACTCACGAAGTAAGCCAAATAGATATTAATTTTTGTTTTTTTTTCTTTGCCCTCTTTTCACAACGTTCGCGTTTGCAAATACGACGGTGGTGAATGCCTACAAATATTTTCTTTTCAGACTCTTCGATATTTCTTCGATTCTTGCTGATCGACTTGCCACGATGCGTCGCAAGTGATCAGTTCGAATCGAGGGAAACTCTTTGACTATGCTTTGAAATTCGTTCTTAAGTATATTCACAGGTGATGTATCTGATAAAGATGATAAATCTTAACGTTTTAACGAATAACTTAATTATCTATCGTGTTTAAATGTAACGCAACGATGTTCCTAAAGTGTAAACAAATCAAAAGCGAGAAAAATCAGCCGAAAGATGAAAGCTTCTCTGAGAAAAATTCTGACAAGCTTGCCGGATTTGAGAATCATTCTTAATCGACGAAGATGGACAGACGAGCTCTGAGAAAATATTGTCGGTAAGAAAAAGAATGACGCGAAGCAAATAAATATAAACGCACCGATAAATTTCCTGTGAAATTGCGTTTTCCTGGCGGATTCGCACGATTTTTCGTGCATTTTCAAGCAGAAACCAGGACAAAACGGCGGTTGCGATGGATGAGATTCCAATCCCGTTTTGGCGAGCTGATATAAAATATAGAACAAAGTCACAATTCATTGTAATGTACTAATATATGTAATAAAGATGCACGGAAGGAATTTGGAAATCGTCAATTTAATTACCCACCAAGGATCTCGGCGGCATTCATCCGACGCACGGATGACGGACAGGTAATCGTATTCGACGCGAGGCGAATAATATAATTATGGTATCGTATTTCGATCTCGTTTCCCCCCTCCCCCCGCCCGTCCAATCTTATTTGCTCGCAGAAGAGGCGGAAAGTCGCGTTTAACAGCCTCGTTAAAAAGTACCTTCGATGATTTTTTTCGCATTTGCCGGAGAGTCGTGAAATCCCATCGGAAGTTACGGGCTAAAAACTAAAATCCAAAGATTATTTAACGAGTTGCGGTGTACGTATGCCGCGCTATCTCAACGATACAGTTCTTAGTTTATGTTAAGGGGACGCAGTTAACCGTTGCGAAACTTTTACGACCGCTCGAGTATTCGCAAGTGTCCTTTGGCATACCTATAAATACGTCTCCGTCAACGCACCGGCGTATTTAACCGTAGGAATACATTTCCCCAGCAAACGCCTTCGAACTCGTTGATGTAATAATTGATCTTGGCAACGACATTCTTCTGACGCTCTTCTCTCAATACGTTTTCACTTTTATTACACGGGCGGCAAAAAACATTGCGATCCCGTCGACCATCGTAGACGATCGTATCTCAGGCTAGTCAACTTCTTCCCAAACACCAGATACACTTTTCAGAAAAAAACCTGCGATCTCGTAATCCCGCATTGTTAAACATTTATAGCATCGCAATTTTTTAACCCTCTGCTCACGTCTCCTCGCAGGTAAATTTCAACTCAACGTTTCCGAACGTCGTGCGAACGTTACGCGAATTGAATGCGAATTTTCACAACGGGGAGTGAATTCGATGATAAATCGGAAATTCGTGAGACATGAAATCGAAAAATTCGAAAATGTTCGATTCCCAATTAATACAACCATAAAAATACGTTATAACTGCAAAATTCCACCGGTGATTATCGATCGGTGTTTTCTTTCGTGATTTTTGTATCGCTGTATCACGTAACGAGAACTTCGCTAAATGTGGAGGAATGTTGAAACATCAGATCGCATCGCGAAAGTTTCGTAGGATGGTTACGTTTTACATTGTTCGAATGCGAGTCTTAAAACTTGTCATAACATTAATTCTACGGATACTTTAATAGGACTGTGCAATCTATGATTCGTTCGACGCGTTACATCTGTTCTCGGATCGTTATCGCTCGAATCCGCGTACAAACAAACGGTGTGTATCGATGCAAAGGTTATTAAGTCAGACATGTTTTATGCGACTATTTCGAACGAATTGTTCATCGAGGAAGTAATAATTCACTTACCATTCTCTTAACTGATCAATTATTTTCGTTACCATATTTTCCATCCACGTGCGACTAATCCTAGCGAAATTACAAGTTGCGAATGATCATCGCCATTTTTTTCAGATGAAAGGAAATCTGCGCTTCGACAAAACGTGTCCAGTTTTTTTTCTTTTAATTCAGCACAGAGTCATCGATACGTTTACATTATTGCGATTATCGAGTGCACGGGTAAACCGGCTCGGCGAGTGTACGATTATATTGTTGTCACGTATCAAGCGCGGTCAGACATTGATATTGATGTTGCCTGGCAGGTGAACTACGAGCATCGCGTATCACCGTTCTCACGTTACTTCGAACAAAGTAAATGGAATAACTTGAGAAGATTTGTACGTATTACCAATACGCTGTGTCGTAGAAGAATCTAGTTTTCTGATACACGGGATATGCAAACACGTACCTACGTCGAATTATTCGTTTCGATTTTTATCGTCTGCTTCATTCTACTATATAAATACTTAGTGACGCCTGTTGCATCGTTATTTATCGCAAAATGATGTTACTGACGAGCGTCCGACTGAAAAAATGTTTGGAAACGAAGAAGCTAATTACACAGCGAGCCGATGAATACAAATGATCGAGTTTGTTAGTTGCGTGATTCGATAAGCAACGGAAAAATACGTATGTGGAGCAGATAATGATTGATAAACTGTAAACTGCAGAGGGCAGAACCTTCGGATTACGATAGTCGTTATAAAATTTCGTATCTCGAGAGTTTCCCGCTTCTCGCGTCTCTGGACCTCTCTCGCGATAGGAATCAATTTTTGTTTTCACGTAGATAGGGAATATTATTCGCAAATATTGTCTGGGAATATGATTCGCGAATGTAATCCGAACCGAACGAGTTCGGTTTACGTAGACGGGGGGAACTTGTTTTAACATAAATTTATCGACGGTGAAATCTTGTATCGAATCTCGGAGATGAAGTTGCAGAGATTCGCTGTTACATTTCAGTCTCATTGTTCGCGTATCTTTAATCTAGGTCAGTCTAGCAAGAATTTCTCCGCTATTTCACCACTTTCCTCCTGCCATGAATATAATTATAAAATCGTCAAAGTACGGATCGACCGCGTTCACCATATTTTTCTTGTTACAGACATTTTTTCTTTCTTATTGATAACGTGAAAAATCAGGCTTTTCGATTTCTGCCCATGCTGCGCTCTCTTTGCTCGAGACAGTAGCGATCACGTTCAGCATGGCACGAAAATTCTGCAACAATCAATTTTTCCGGGCAATCAAGTCAGCTATCCGCGATTCGTATAAATTAACGTCTTCGTTACGGTTGGGAATGTTTGTTTACTTGTCACTATCGTCACGGTTCAACTCGTAGCCCGATGGACAACACGAGTAACTCTTTGTGCTCGACGAATATTTTAGCTCGCGAAATTGCTTCCAAACAATATCATTGATATTAAATTATAATTGATATTAACTAATTATGCGTATTACCAGAACCGTAGCGGGGAATCCTAGCATCGGGTGCGTCCAAGGATTTTTGTTCCCTTCCTTTCTTATATCACAAGATAATACGTAACACGTGAAATACAAAAAGTACGTATTCGTAATACTTATGCGGTTAGATTACGTTCATTTGTTCCGATTTCGAATCACATCAGATCGAAGTAACGTTACACGCATACGAATGAGCAGAAATGTCTTCAGCTGGAACTCGACTTTTCTCGCCTTCAGACTCGAGAACTGTTACAATTAATGGATCATCGTAGCGTAATCAGCGCCGGATTAATACTCCGCAGGGCCTGGGGCGAATTTTCGAAAGGGCCTATTCGAGAGCAGAGGGAGATTCCAAGTTTCAAGAAAGTCGGAACATAATACATCGAAATTCGTGAGTATTGCGTATGCATTAAATAAAGAAGCCTAAAGAAACGAGTAAATGACCAATATCATTTTTCAGTGCATAAATATAGTAATATATACTCGCGTACATAGATATACTTGCACACTCATACGTACATATTCTCCACATGTTGACATTTTACACAACGATATACGTAGGTACATCGAAACAGTGTATAGCGGAAACAATATTTTTTGTTCGAAAAATTAAGTTTTATTAGTAAAATATTATGGATACAAATTAAAAATACAGTTCGCTTTCAGATGAATCGTTTAGTTACGATCAATCGGCGCTGCCAGGTCCGTATAAAATTTCTTCTGGTTTCTCGAGTCGATCGTTTGATCAGCAATTTCGTTTCGCCGAACTGTCCTGGTATCTTTGTTGTCCTAAGAGCTGCAGCGCACAGGGTGGAAAAATGGACAGGGATCAATTTTTGATGGACTTGAACGGAATCAAGTTCAAAATACTTGGAAAGGAGTCTGCTAGCTCATGTTACTGCGATATTTTGGATTTTTCAAGCTCCTTTCTTTGGTTTTACGAAAACGTCAACTGCTCTATCTACAAAACATCCGATTTGAAAATCTATAGATTTTATCCATTTATTCTTAAATCCGAGGATTCAAGGTTACGAATTTCAAACCCACAAACACGAAACATACAAACCCCAAGCCCTGGTTAGCATTTCGGCCATTTTTCAATACTGAGCGCCGCCCGCGCCAGGCTTCACTTTTTCTAAGAAAAGCTGTAACAATCGAAATAATTTGAATTTTGATTTGAAAATTGGACAGGACATTTGTAACCGTATATACTATCGGGTGGTGCAAAAAAATTGGTTTATTGACAATTTTACGCTGCGATTGCAATCCTTTAGGAATTTTTTCTCTTGCAGAATAAGTAATCGAGGTAGTACCTCCGCGACAACCTCAACTGAAAGTTACATACCACGTGCACACTGAAAAGGTTGACGATTCGTTCGATTTGTAGTAAATAAATTTCAAAAGCACCCAATATCGGCTCATTACCAATAGATAATACGACGGATATCGATTACTGTCGTACAATTTATTCTGTAAAGTGTTTTTAATGTTCCACTGCGAGTAAACTATTTTCCGGAACTGTTCACCTCGTGCCCTAATACATGAAATAGCTTGTATGCAGACGAAGCATTCTTCTCTGTGTTCAAGTTCAGTGCCCACCCGCATACATCGTTGCTTGCAGTTCGCTCGCAGAATATATCTTATAATACGAGAAACGCTGTGTTTCTCAAGATTATATATTTGAAACTAGAGGGTAAGTCAGTCTGACTATTTTGTTCACATGATTCGTGACATTCCGCTCTAGCTGCTCGTCGTCGTTTATCCGCTTCGTAATTTTAGTTTTGGCGGTAGAACTAATAACGTGGTATGTTTCCATGCATCGCACGTATGTTACGCGTAAATCAAGCCAACCTTCAGTGTAAATATTTCGTGTTCGGGATGGTCAAACTTATTTAAATTGCATAGATGTTCGAGTAACATATCAAATAACCTGTATGCCAAATTCCGACCATTTCGTAATTCATCTGTTCGGCTGAGGTACTACCTTAAATGCATAGAATACACGATGTTAAAATTTGAAGATGATTGACACACGCACACCAGACGCGTTATAAGTGCGATTAAAATTGATACTTTTTACACGTACAGCATGCGAGAAGCGTGGGAAAATGATAAGTTTTTGTTGTTGCTTCAAAGGAATATTACCATCTTTATGAAAAACTGATATCTATTAGAATCCTACATTAAAAATAACTCTACAACAGTTGAGAATCACGCATCATGTAGTTTCGATGAAAAATTAGAAATATTAACGTACTTAGACGATAATTTTCAGTGGATGAGAGATATTAAAATAAGCGTGTGGAGACGACTCGAGTGATATGTTGGCACAAAATAATATTTCATGGTACGCGCGTGTATGCATATGGTATCCCTGTGTATATTATATACAGGGACATTATATTGTTTGAGGTTCAGTCTAGTCTAATATTCTACAATTTTACAATTAATCAACTGATATGTTCGATGTCGGTTCTAATCCAAAACTTTTTCACTAGACCGTCGCAGAGCAACTACCTTGAAGATCTTCAGGTAGTACTGGTATATTTTCCTTGCTAAAAGTTTGCCTTCCTATGTACCATCAATTTCAAAAGCTAGTGCTACGTTTTCTTATGTTGGGATAATCAATTAATTGAATAAGAAAACGCGCTTCAAGAACGACCCAACTCAGGCGTTGTAGTTTTAAGAAAAAGCGATTTGAAGATTCAACATTGTACTGTTGAACATTAAATGTGACTAATTGATTTTTTTTTTGGCTTCATTGTAAACATACAATAGAATATTATGCAATATTGTATACTATCAAATAATAAATTTATAGCGTAATATCTACATTAAATATTTTTCAACAATGTATAAATCGATAGCTTATACAAAATGAATTAGGCCGTTTTTTCTGCGAACTACTATAAAATGTTTCATAACAATAAAAATATTTGATATTTTTAATAATCACTGTTGTACACATTAACAATTCAATTTATTGATACAAAAACCAAAACAATTGTATTTCAAATCCATTCAATTTTGTTTTTTTTATACTTATACGGCTTCTCACACAGAATTTTTAGTTTTTAATATCAATAAGTTGAATTGATAATGAGTATAATGGTGATTAATACAATTTTCAGGTCTTTTCATTGTTATAAAACATGTTATAATAGTTCTTTAATTATTTATGTATAAGCTATCGATTTATATATTGTTGGAAAATATTAAACGAAGATATTATGCTATAAATTTGTCATTGCATAGTATATGTTTACAATAAAGTCGAAGAAATATGTGTGGCATAATCCACTTGGACTCAAGTGGCTGCAAACGGCAGTAAGCGACGCAAACAGTTATAATTTTGTGTACAGATAACTTGAGATAATAACTATGTATTAACAAGTTCGTCCGAAAAACGACCTAAGTAGACTTAGGGGGAGTTCTTTGGGCGAACGGCTCACGTGCAATTTTATCAGCCAATTTTTTCATCCACAAGCTTCCTAAACGGTCTCAAATTTTTGCCACATTTTTTTTAGATACAATTCAACTGATCTATTTAGATCCAAAACATTTTCATCGTTTTCGTTGTGATGCCGTGAAATCTTATCGGTTCACCATACCTCGTAGTAGGTAGACCCCGATAGTACTTACATGCCTACATCTCATTCGCTCTGCAAATGATGATATCGAATGGTCTCGAACCTATCAATAGTAGTTGTTCAAGAGTTCTCGCTTCCCGCTTCCGAGCAATGCCACCAGGGCGCGCTGGTGGCAACTTCATCGTACAGTCGCAAGTCAGAATGGTAATAAACAAATTCGGTTTCTGGATATGATATACACGTAACGGGTAGGTCCGCGATATCGAATTGCTTCGACGAAAGGTCGTCATTCTAGGACTACAATTCAATACTATTGGTAAGCTTGTTTCTAGTTTCATTGGTCCTCGCGTTACTTTCGTTGGATCGTAGCGATCGTAGCAAAGCTTTGTTGCAACCTAGTATATGAAAGTATTTCTAACCTGCAAACGTCCAACTGTCATCAACACGTTTCGATGTTCGTTGATATCGTGAAAAAAGAAACTACATCTACGCAGCGGTCATAATATCAAAGCTCTGATCAATGTTCGCGCCTAGCAACTTTGTCATCGCGAGAACGGTCGTTTTTCATAGCAAAAACAGCGATTAAATTTTACAACCGACCTCTAACCTCTAAACGTTGATGTTACGTGTGTCTGTTTCGCTGATTTTGGAGAAAAATAAAACGAACGGTGTTATTTCTGCAGATATCCGAGATGACTAATGTACAATACGTACAGAAGAAGATTATGCAGTTCGAGTCGTTCGTCAACGACGTACTGCGAGAAGACTTGAAAAAACTGGAGGCAAAAATGGATGAGAAAAATGCCGAGATTTCGGAATTCCTCCAGTTGAAGAGCACTATAGATATGCTGAAGGCGACGAATTGTGATAAAAATGGTTTCAAGACCAAGCTGGATATCGGAAATAATTTCTACGTGCAAGCTCGTGTCGATGACGCGACGAACATTTTACTTGACGTAGGACTTGGTCATTTCGTTGAATTTAGCTTGGACGAAGCTTTGATCGTCATCGACGTCAGAGTTAGGCTGCTCGAACGACAAATAGACAACTTTAGAAGAGAAACGGCTAAGACGAAAGCTCACATTAAATTAATAATCATGAGTCTCAAAGAACTCCAAGGATTAGAATGATATGGCGTGATAAAATAATCTGGAAACTTTGATTACGTTGCACGAATCAACACCATTTTTGTAAATAAATGACAAATGAATGATAATTATATTTTTTTTATAAGTAACGCTCGCGTTTCATTTGTTCGTTCGCACCAATTCATAGCAAATGTCATCAGAAAATTCCCCTGCGACGAGTTGTCGATCGGTTTGTGGAAAATAGTTCATGCTGCACATTTTCACTGTCATTGTCTTCTGCAGTCTTAAGTTTTTCCGCCTTGGCCGAGACATAAAGTTGTTGTTTCTGTATTTCATTGCGTCAATAACTGTGAGGAATTATTATACTTTTTTTTTTCACTAGATAAATTGGTAAACGGAATAAGAAACATGGTTCCTGTTTGTCGACGTCCATTAAAGTTATCGTTTCTGAAATTCAGTAAATTCCAGGACAGTTGAATATCAAACTTTAGTATCATATTTACAATGCTATAAGGGATTTCTCAAACGTGTGCGCTTTTCTGTTTCATTTCGGCTTTGATCAGTATTTCTTGAAGAATGGAAATGAGTAAAGTTTTTGCGAAGGTTTTCATTTTATATATTTAATACCGAGCATATTAAGGATTTTTCGTTATCTTGGTTAAAAGCAGACGTAAACTGGATTAAATGTTGGAGTGACTTGTAATGTAACGGGACTGCGAAAACAGAGGTCAAATTATCATGCCATAATGATTCATGAATTTAGTTTAATGGGTTATATTGTTCTGTATTAACAACTTGACCCTGTATCGAATTACCGTTGTTTGCTCATTGAGGACAACAGGGGGAGTTACAGACAACAAAGGACGAGAGATTTATATAAAGAAGAGCAACATGACGAGTCGCTTAGTTACTACTTCATGCACTTTTCATCCAGACACGTATTTCATATGGAGGTTGGAATTAAAAATTTCTATTAAATTCTTCATTCGTGTTTGGAGAAAAGAATAATTAATTGATTTGAGACACACTGAAAAATGTCTGATTGGAAAAGCATACCGGTCGAGGAAGAGCACAAGGAGTTTCTGCAAAAATTCTCCTCGATTTTGATTGAGAATATATTCGAAGACGTACAGAGAAACGAGCCTGTATTAAGATGGCGAGAACCTGAACATCTTTCCGAAATAATATGCTTCGAACCGGGCGATGAACCAAAATCACAAACCTTTGTGTTGGATTTAATGAAAAATGTTTATAAATTCAGTGTTAAAACAGGACATCCTTACTTCATGAACCAATTATTTTCGGGGTGAGATTCCGTCCATCGACTGTATTTCCATCGAATTTCTAGTGAAATTCTCATCGTATCTTTCGTAGATTGGATCCTTATGGATTAGCCGGTCAATGGTTGACTGACGCGCTAAACGCATCCGTCTACACCTACGAAGTAGCGCCTGTTCTGACGTTGCTGGAACAGACATTGATAAAAAGAGTATTGAAAATGTTTTATAAATATGAGAACGATGAGGTAATCGGTGATGGCTTATTCTGTCCTGGTGGTTCCTACGCGAATGGTTCGGCAATTAATTTAGCCAGATTTTGGCTAAATCCCGAAATAAAGGTAAATACTATATGGATCTAAAAAGGAGATTCGTACACTCATACAAACAGTATTCACAAAAATGCAAATAATAGTACAATTTTATCAGAGCTCTGGTATATCTGGACTAAAATTGGTTCTGTTTACTTCGGAAGACGCGCATTATTCCGTTTTAAAATGGGCTAACATGTGTGGTCTTGGAGAAAAGAACGTTATCCTCATAGCGACCGATGAACTGGGTAGAATGATCCCGACTGAGCTGGAGATGAATATTTTGAGGGAGCAAGCGAAAGGAAATACCGGATTCATGGTGTCTGCAACCGCAGGTGAGACTCTGGAGGTTCTAATTAGCCGTAACGCACGTTATTTCAGCAACGAATCCTTTCCGCATAGGTACGACTGTTTTGGGAGCCTTGGATCCATTGGACAAGATCGCCGATCTGTGCACGAAGCATAAAATGTGGCTTCACGTGGACGCAGCTTGGGGCGGCGGCTTGATTTTTAGCAGAAAGCATGGAGGGCTCCTCGCATCCATAGAAAGAGCAGATTCCATTGCATTCAATCCACACAAGCTGCTCGCTGTTCCACAGCAATGTTCTCTATTGCTCACTAAACACCCGGAAATATTGGAAGCTGCCCATTCTCGAAAAGCGTCATATTTATTCCAGAAGGATAAATTTTATCCGACACATTTGGATGTTGGCGACAAGTATATGCAGTGTGGACGTCGAGGCGACGTTTTGAAATTTTGGATAATGTGGCAAGTAAAGGTGAATCAGAAAGTAACTTTTCAATTTCTGTAACAGTAACTATATCGTCCATTGAAATTCAATAATTTCACGAGACACCAATTGATTTATCTCATGGAACAAGCAGAAACATTAAATTCAATGCTACAAATATGCGACGATGTTTATTGTTACACGAAACTCATATTTTGTAGTCGGAATGTAACGTTCGCTAGAGAGCAAAAGCGTCACCGAGCAGCGAAGGTGTTTCGACGAAGTTGGAATTCTATTAGGAAAAATCCCCTTTTACGTCCCTCTCAAATAGGAGTGGACTCCGTCACTTATGCAGATCCAGAAAACTAGCCTTCGATGCACTTTTTACCCCACGCTAACTTTCGTTTTGCATCTTGCGCTTGGTGAAAGTACTTAATCCATGTCTAGTCATACGACGTTGAAGTTAAGGACTTTCCATGCTTTGTGTCAAGTGTTTACCAGAATACTTGGCATATATTAGCAACCCCTGCACACGTAGGTTCTATCGCAACCTTTCCAAGCGCTAGGTGACGTTTCGGCTTTCTTACAAGGCTCTTTAGTAAGAAGAGTTACTTTAGCTAAGAGAAGATCGTTTACCTCAAATTTTCTTGATGAAAAGATATTCAAGTACGAAGCGATGATCTTACATGATAGAACAAGTAACCCTCCAAGAAATTCTATCGGACAAAATCTTTTTCCTTTCATCATCGATCATTGAAAAGCTCGGTAAAAATTTTACCACCTTCCCGAGATTTTCACGAATCGTTCAATCCGCCTGTGTAAGATGTGTTAATTTTATGCAATATACCGAACAGTTCATTTGATTTTATTTTTAAGCGGTAAGCCTGATCGAAATAAAACAGTTCTGTATAAATTAGACACTAAGAGATACGAATATCTGCATCTTTTCAAAAAAGGCAAACAGCTTGCTGAAAATAAATTCAGATAGTGAATATTGCAGTTCTACTTCTCGGGAGAGATATTTATTGACGGGAAGTTTTTTTTTGATAATAAAAGCGGTATAAATTTCTCAGTGAGTCATCACAGCGATTGTTATTCGAGGTCTAGTGATCTAGAGTACACCGAGAAAACCTTGAAGATCCGTCGTACTAAAACGCGAAGTCTTCCTTCCTCGCCGTCTATTTTTGATATGTTAGTGAATTTATGTTTGACAAATTATGTCGATCATCGAGAAAAACCTAAGAATGATGCACGGTGCCCCGGAGTGCTTTTCATTTTAACATCTGTTTGAATTATGAATTGAACGTAACGTAACGACCACTCGTAATGATTTTTCATTCACGTTTGTTGACTCCTGGCAGAGCAAGTTTATCCAAATATACTGGGATTTTTTATAGATTCGAATATAGTATAATAATTCAATGCAATGATACGTTTTCACAGGGTACATCTGGATTCGATAAACACGTCGATCATCTCATGTCGCTCTCTGAATATATGAGGAATGAAATTGAACGGCGCATTGGATTTCAATTGGTAGCTGGATCAGAGTTCATCAATGTATGTTTCTGGTATATACCACCGTCTCTGAGGAATCGGACAAAGATGTACGATTTCAACGAAAGATTGCATAAGGTAAGCTAAGCTAACGCAAGCGTGTAGTTGAAATTCTCGTCCGTGACACAGTATTAGTTATAAACCAAAAGATCAGAACTCGCTCTGACCACACATCACGCGCGCGATATCGCCACTCCAGTTGTGCTCCGCAAAAGATACCAGAATTTGTATAACATTCGATACATTCGCACGTAAATTATATGAAATTCTTGTTGATTTACATTTTGTATTTCCGTACGTAATCACAAATCACCGGGCCATCGAATGCAACTCGGAACTATTCGCATTTTCGGGCAGATATTCGAAAACAAATACAACGCGCGCGCTTAACAATCACGGATACTTTTCAAATTTTGGCAAAATTCGCGCCAAAACAAGTTGCGATCTGTTTACAGACGTTCCATTTTTAAATATACGAAAACGTTTCATTATTTTGGTATCTTATTGCAGCGTAGTTGGGATTATTTAAAAAAAAAGATGAATGTTTGTATTATCTGTTACGTAATTTTGACATAGCAACACAAATTTTGAACGCCGAGCTGATGTATAATTATACTTCGATTACTTACGTAAAAAAATCATTAGAGGGTATCGCTGGCTTATCGGTTGCCAATCACACAGTTTCTGTGATTTACCGTTTCTGCTCCGCTCTTCTTCATCGACTGCTGAAAATTATCGACGGAGTCTCGTACGTCGACAAACTGTTTTCCACGACGAGAAATTTGATCGCAACGAACGCGAGATTAATAATCAAAATTTGCTCGCAGCTGCCGAGTATCGCGTGCAATTTATTAGCCGTCTCCAAATTGCAAAATAAGGAATATTAATTTGGTACAACGAGCGACGTGACGTTGGGTAGAAAACGAAGTTCATAAATCAATGATGAGTTATGTCTCGTCGAATGACTCGCAGCAAACAACGGTAAATTCTAGGAGAAGAAACTTTTATGTGCAATACATTCATCAGCTCTCTTTCACTAATGTCTTTACCGTTGAGCGACGAAAGAATTGCAAAGACAACGGCGTTGTCGCGAAGAATTACGCATTCATTTTCAGCACGCAGATCGTTCATATTTGTCATCAGTTTATGCAGTCATAATAACCGCGACGATTACTTTATGTTTCGTGTTTGATTTTCTTTGTTGTGACTTTCAGGTCGCTCCAAAATTGAAGGAATTGATGACTAAAAAAGGGAGCTTGATGATCGGCTATCAACCGTGGCGCGATAAACCGAACTTTTTCCGATTCGTGGTTCAAAATTCTGGGGTGACAGTTGAAGATATAAATTACGTTCTTGACGAGTTGGATCGACTAGGACGCAACCTGTGAGGCAAATAATTGTCGATCGCCGATGAAATTGAACGAGAAAATCGTTAATTTTTTGAATCCAATTGAGTACAATTTCGTTAATTTAGTTTTATTTTAATCTCCAGTTATCAATATCAAAAAATGGCTTGCTCTTCCAAATTTGAAAACCTGTTTTATTTTTTTCCTTCTTCATCCATACAAAAAGTTTTACTCATCCTTCCGCTAAATTTTCTACCAATCGTTGGAACGTTGATGAAAAACTAGTCGAATCATCGTTCGCAACTGAATTATTCGCATGAATCGGTAGAATAATTCGCTAGAATAATTTCGAGTTTTTTGTCATCCTTCGTTAGTTAAACACATTTCAATTGACAGCTCTAGTCAAAGTACGTGTCTTTAATTTCGATATCAGCCCGGAGATGCGGGTATTTTTATACTTTTACATTTCCCGAAGGATTTCACTGTGCAGCGTCCTAACTTTATATCAGCAATTAGCATAGAATTATCGATCCCTGTGCAAACACGTTACGGTCGCTGCTATTCTTTACATCACGTTGGTATACAATTTGGGTACACGTTTGATCTTTAGAAACAACCGAATTTATCTTGACGATTGATTTTACGAAGATATAGTCGGGCTACACTTAGCACGAAGCTTAATCCAACGAGCAATGCATTTCCACAGTTTCCTCGATTTGATACTTCGTAAAGTCCGCCATTATTTACAACGAACTTAAGTTATCATATTTCCCGCTATTTGATCCGAACGACTATGAAATTACAGAGAAATATAAATCGTGTAAAATAAATCTATGGTATAAGGACCCCGCACTAATCTTATGGAAATTGGGTTTCAGCGAAATTATCTGGATTTTTGATACGTTGTAGCTCTCGTCATCCTGATCAAAAGTTTCAATGTGCATAACGCTCGGGATTGCGTATTTTCAGCGCTAGAGGGCACGGAAATACATAAATTGTATCACTAATGACGTAAAGCTGGTTCAGAAAAAGGAGCGAAAAATATGGATCAACTTGATATCGCTCTGTAGCCCACTCGAGGCACAACGGACCCCCTTCAAAGAATCTATATATTTTGTGAATGGGGATTTTTGTTGTTGAATTATCACAAACTAAGTATGAATTTTTGTTCGAAATCAACCAAAACAACTTGTACCCAGTGATCGAAAACTGCAAAAACTGATTAAAGGTTAAGGGGTCCGTCGTGCCCCGATCTGCGCTATATTTTTTTGAAGGGGGTTCGTTGTGCCCCGGGGGGCCCGTAATGCCCTGATCTCCCCTACAAAGCGATATCAAGTTGTTCAATATTTTTTGCTCCTTTTTCTGAACTAGCTTTAACTCAATTGTAATACAGTTTAGGTATTTCCATGTCCTCCAGCGTGAAAATACGCAATCCCGAGGATGTGCCCAGTGAGACTTTTGATCAGGATAGTGAGAGCTACAACACATCAACACTTCAGACAATTGCGCTGAAACCCAATTTCTATAAAATTAGTGCGGCTTCTATCCTGGAAATTGGGCCTTAGCACAGTTTTTGTGCACTGAAAAATCAGCAGATGTAAAAGATAAATACTTTTTTCTACTGCGACTTTCGTGTTCGTTGGCCCGAAGGCACTCCCAATACGTAGACCAGGGACCGGCTTTGACGTTTAAATTAGGTCCGAATTTTTCGGAAAAAATTTATCGAGGTGTATAAAAGAGAAACTAACATATAACTTTATAAATTTTTAATTTATTTGGAATGTATTCTAATTTCATGGCGATCCAGAAAACGACCTTGCGACGTCCGGATGGCGACCGCGATTTGCATATTGCCGATGCCCGACGTAGACTATACCAATCAACTTTTTTACACGTTCGTTTCTGCACTCTAACATGCTCCAACTTACATCCTGGTTACAATACCGCATAACCTATATACATACATACATACATATAAGTATATATATATATATATATATATATATATATATATATATATATATATATATATATATATATATATATATATACCCGATATATATATATATACCCGACTAACCCAAAGTAAAATCAATCCGTCTGTCTCCAGCGTTGGTAGTCGCGGTACGAATCTAAATTTAACTCTTCGTTACCATGTGAAAAATAAGCCTTTCCGATCATTTCTTTTCCTTTTCCTCGCGTCCTTTCGTTCGTTTGCCGTGGAATTCTCGAGCTTACGTGGTGAGAACGAACTTTTTTTTGCCGTTTGGCACTCGTGCTTATTTAATTTAAACCGATCAATTAAACGGTTTTTTTTTGATAATCCGAGCGTCGACGAATGCGAACGTTTTCGTAATACGTCGAAATATAATTGGCGATCTTGTCGCCAAAGATGGCATCGGAATGACATCTATACCTAAACGAGCCGCGGGACATCGGAACAGTTCTCGGTTAATCCTGATACGAATGACAGGCTACCCCGAAGCCGTATATCCGCGTCACCCTCGCGCGAACCTCGTCCAGTTAAGCTTCGTCACGAGAGTTAGGGGTTCGTTCACCGAGACATTCAAAGCGCCTGACTCTTGATTCGCGTCCTTCGTCAGTGTCCAGGCGACAGTGAAGAGAAGAGGGAAATAATAAAAAGCGGTGCCTTCCTCGTGGTATCAATCGGTCTTGGCACGATACTGTATCCTTCGTCGCTCACAATCAGCGCGAAAGAATTGCGAGAATCTCGAGTAGAAAAAAAAGACGTACGAGTCGAGTTGAGTTTGATCGGGAGGCTGATACGGACGAAAGTCGAATATTTTTTTGAAGTTTCGCCTTTTCAGCTCGAGGTCAAAGGCGAGGACCTCGAACGGTTGAAAATTCCAATTTCACGTGACCGTAGTGCGTTAGGTTATGCTTACGTATTCGTGTTGGTTCAGGTGATTGCGACGTCGCGGGGAAATCGATCTTTATTCAAACGACTCGCGCAGCGGATCGAAGACTTCTCGCGGCATGGGCGAAAGGGGAAGTACCAGAACCAGGTGGTCTCGAACGTGAACGGAGCCAGTGAACATTTACGAATTTCTACGCGAACGCTGGGAAAATCAGGATACATACATACATATATATATATAAAGCGATTGTAGGAATTACTTGTATCTATGGATTTTAGGATTTTCAGATGAGATTATTGCCAAGGAATCACGTTAGAGGGTAGAAAATGTTGACGTGGTGACGATACAGGAGTGCCGCGCGACCATCCACGCTGAAATCACGAGGACTACGCGAGTTTGAATGTCGTAACGAGACGCGGAACGACCCAGGTGCGTGGACATTCGTTAATTAGAATTAATCGTTGCATCGAAATATTTTGCGTTGTTAATCCGATAACGACCGGGGTTAATCCTTGTTATATTCGACGTTTCTCGTTTTTCCATATCGTAATTATACGACGAATGATCGAATCAGAGATAAATTCACGTATCTACGCGAAATCGCGTGCGAATGTATGAAAAGTTTAACAGAAAATGTCAAACGTTTCTCATTCCATCGCATTGTGCCGTTAGCGAAATGATTATTTATTTGTCGAACCAGGAAACATCTGCGAACCGCGATTACCCCTCGTCTGTCCCCCGTGTCACGCGTTGGTCGGTCTTTATTCGCGATGTGTACGTGCCGTCACCCATCACGTTTGACGTGTCATATTTCCCACCTGAGTGTGTAACGGCACGGCACCATACAGCTTTTGTCACTCTTCGAACAAACTCGGGAGAGCATATACGTACCTCGTAGGCTCGAGAAATCTCGTTCCCATTTTATTCCCCGATCGTAACCATGAACAACGACTTACGTTATTTTTGTCACAAACAGAAAATGGGTCCTCACGAGGCATATCGTTATCTAATGGATGACATTTCCGGTAAGTCTTATTTCCTGATATTTTTTTATCCTATTTATTTTTTGTTGGTTTCCGTATATTTTTCGGACATTTTTCCAAGGTATGTACCAGCTTAATCGTATCCTCGTTTCGCAGATCCAAGGCTGAAGGATTGGCCATTCGTGGGTAGTCCTCTGCCAGTGTTACTTATCCTAGGTGGCTACCTAGGATTCGTTCTACACTGGGGGCCGAGATTTATGAAAAACCGCGAAGCGTATTCGCTCAGCAGGTTCATGATTGGCTACAACATTGCCGTAGCTGCATCTAGCGGAATAATATTATATGGCGTGAGTATACCATCCGAATCGTTGATTCGCGAATGTACGAGCATTCTCGACTCTTCGCGACCAGTGGATTTGATACATCTCGTTGATATAGTCTTCGTTCAACTGCCTTTCAGCTCCTAACTTCAGGATTTACTACGAGCCTATCGTTCGGATGTGAACCGGTCAAGCTTTCCTACACTCCAGAAGCTATCAGAGTAAGTCGAGCAAATTGGCACCCCGATAAGAAATCATGAAACGAGGGTATAGATACATTTGGCGATGATGGGCAATGGAAATGTAGATATTTTAATTAAATTGTCAGCAGCTTATTTTCAATGTTTCCAAGAACATGTTTCTTTCTGGATCTTTTTTATTCAGAATATGCGAAAGCGTTGCTGGGAGGAAAAAAAAGACGCAAAGTTGTATGCAACGAAAGCATGGTCGTTTCTCATGTCAAACTTTTGGAAATCCGAGGATGCGCTATGATTCGCATTGAGAATTGAGAGTGGACGTTGTAATATTTTTAATATGACATAAGCAGATCTCGTGTCGCATGAAATTTTAAGTTCCATTATTATTTCGCGGAGTAGTTTCTTGCTATTTTCAAGTTGTTTTATTTTACAGATGACCAAGTGGGTCTGGTGGCTGCTGATTGTAAAGATCGTTGAGCTCATCGACACCATCGTCTTCATCCTGAGGAAGAAATTCAACCAAGCGTCGTTTCTTCACATTTATCATCACGTGGTAACGGTGACGTTGGCATGGATGCTTTGCAAATACGTCCCAGGTACACATATACGCACACGCACACGCACACGCACACGCACACATACATATACGAGGGAGAAAAGTGGGCACTTTAAACTTCTATCTCTGTGAGGAACATCGTCAGTATGGATATATTGTTCATTATTGCCAGAAAAAACGACCGAATCGTAACAAATTCACGGCAACTTCTTGACATGAAAAGAAGGTAATATTATTGTTCCCCACTTTGATGTGACTGAGAAACAGTGTATCCACGTTGGAATTGTTTATTTTTCTCGACCCCGATTATTAAAACCTGTATGCCAGGTTTTATTGCCATGACGTTAACGCCATTTTCAATCGTCCCTTGAGAAGCTTCGGTAAATTTCTATTATTCACAGAAATTCGAACGTTCCGTTTCCGTTACGTTGATTTTGCCGATGTCAGACTAACAATAAATATCATGCGTCAAGTTTCGCATGACCGATTGCATACGATGTAACCAAACGTCGAACTCGTATTTCGTTCGTGTACCATTAATGTCCCACGATGATGGATAGGTAAACGGATGGGACTGCATTCGACTAGAATTTTACCGATAACAAACGAACGATTTACCGTTCAAATCCAAATCACTTTTAATTTTGTCTTTGTGTAACAAATTGTTATTAACCGTTCGACGGTATTCTATTCGAATGAAATTCACCAGGCGACTTTTACGACAGTATTTGACTTACCTACCTTCGGATCATTGCTCGCTAAATATCCTGTGCTCAACGTAAATTCGACGTACCAGATTCATTCCTTTGCAAATTGTCGCGATATTACTAATCCGATGCGACGAGTGGTCGAGCAAAAGTAACATCACTCACTTGGGAAACACTCGATCAATCTCATGCGTCGCATGATTTTTATCCGTATATAATACGTGTTCATCGGCATATTTGTTTATTCATTCATCTGTATAGCGTTATGTTGCAGGTGGTATGTGGGTGTTTAATTCGTTGCCCAATTGTTTCGTACACGTGATTATGTACACCTATTATCTTCTGACATCGTTCGGCCCCGAAGTGAGGAAAAGGCTGGTTCCTTGGAAACCGTACCTGACGATGCTTCAATTGGTCAGTATATCACCAACATCGTTGTTAGGAATAATACGTTGATTGGTAAATTTGACTTCCGCGATGCTGCACGGTGCGTCTGCGACGAAAATTTATTAAATACGCGTCGTTGAAAATGACGGATTTCACACTCGCGAAAAAATATGTGGGTAATCTTTGAATTATCGCACGGTTCGCGTTGGTCGTTATTTATCACGCTGCGAAATCAGACGTCTTGTCAACGACCGTAAAGCTTTCGAAATGTTCTGCTCGGAATGTCGAGCGGATGATATACGATTCGGGTGCTGCTATAAATTATTGTCCTTGAGCTTCGCATTTCAATCCGTCGTTCACCTCTCGACCATTTTTTATCTACCACAGAGTGCTACGTGTCCACCGGAGTAGCACGTTCGATAAATGGTTTTTCATCAGCCAGAAATTCGAAAAATTCGTCGAACTAAGCACGATAGCGGTGTTTGCAAAACTCCAATTTCTTCGATTGGAAGATAGTAAGGACGAACAATTAACCAAATATCTAATTCAATTCGCGATAATTTCATTAGGTGTCATGACGAGGTCGACACGCTGGGATAACTAAATGTTTTCGGGTTGTACGCAAATTTCTGGAAATATTGATCTTCGAGCTACATATTAGAAACGGACGGACGGATCAATACCGCTGGTTTCACGCGAAAGCAATCAGAGTATAGCAGGGAAATGCACGGTAACAAGGACTAAACGATCTATTACAGTCTTAGCGCTCGACGGTAATTTTATGAAAAAATTTAGTGGGAGTAGGTACGATGTTTATTTATTTCAAATTTCAACGTGATTATTTTCGTTCGGATTTCGAGTCTTGCTAGCGTTTTTGAAACTAGGAAATCCATCCAGTTTTTGCTGTTGATATATCATCTATAGAAATAGTAGTGGTACGTGTCATCGCATAGATGTTATTACCTCGAATTTTGAGAGTGAAAAATATGTAAAACTTCCGCGACTTACAGTTTCGTCATTTTGTACAAACTGGCCTGAAACTCTTCCAATATTGTTGAAACAGAATTAAAAATAAACAAAATATGATTGGGACCAATTTTGAAACGGGTAGTGAATTATCTCTCACCAGTCGGTTTGAAAATACGTTGTTTTTTCGTTACCAAAAACGTGGCGATACTCGGACTCGTAGTAGACACGCGGCAGCAACGGAAAATGGTTTTATTCTCGTTGGCAAAGTATCCTCCTTCGTTCACATGGAATTATTGTAAGGGATTAGCATGTAGATACGAATAGAAGACTAGTTGGAAGAACGCAGGCTTGCGTCAAAGGACAGTTAATGATTAGTCATTTATGATATTTTCCGAAATATGTCCTTTTAGCCTCCAAAAGGGCTACTTTTACGATGTTTTTTTACGTTGCCATGACAGATATAAAATGGGTTGCGCTCAATAATACACTCAAAATATAGCTGAAAAAACTTTTCTCTGCTTTCTACGCGATATTCATTTACGAAAAAAGGTAAGTCTTCAAAAAGTATGTTAGTGACTCACGTTGTTGATTTCTGAGCAACAAAATCATTCGAACCATTAACATCGTACATTATTAGTTAAAGTATAACTGTGGGCTTGGCATGACTAAGATCATATAAAAATTGTAATTTTTGTGATATCATTTATTTAATAAAAATAACTAAAAAAAATCAATTTTCTGTTTTTTTGGTTCGAAAAAGGTCCGCCATTCTGTTAACCGTGCATGAAATTATTTAATTGTAGTTCGGGCCGAAGCCACAGTTCTACTGCATCTAATAATATTTGATTATTTATGTTTCGGATGATTTGTTGCAGATAAATCGACAACGCAAGTCACCTGCCTACTTTTTGAAGAGTCGGCTTCATCTAACTT